>JASANB010004917.1:0-22234 GCA_030248155.1 Sabatieria punctata | reverse complement strand
CATGGCGGAGGGTGTCCGCGCGCTGACAACATCTGTGTCCGCGCGCGGACAGCGGACAAAGTATAAACCCACCTTAAGGGATTACCAAAACTATCTCATCTACATCTCATTCATATGTACATATCTCATGCGTCCTTCATCGGATCTTTCCCAAATTTAGCAAGTTGACCGATCATTATATGGTTGTTAAGCCCTGAAGAGGTCAGCTTCCCAGCACAACCGGTTAAAATCTGGTGGATTTTTACTTTCAGTAAAGGTGAAAAATAGGCGTTATTTTTCAAAAATGAGCGTGTACAGAAGAGTTGTACGAACTGCATAGTGGGAAGTGGGGTTGTTGATTACAATCGCTTCAACTAAGGCAGGCAACACAATGAACGCCTAGATTGCACAGGCCAGGCCATACAGTCTTGCCGTGTTTTGTTCAGAGGGTACCCACCCTCATTTTTGACAATGGTAATTTCTTACCATGACCGAAAGTAAAAATCCGTCAGATTTTAACCGGTTGTGCTAGATAGCTGACCCCAGGGTTTTCAGCCAATGTATACGTGGTTTGGTTAACCTGAAAAATTTGGGAAAGATGCGATGAAGGGTTCGAGAGAGACATTTATATTCAAAATTGAGGTCTGAAAATTCGGGTCAGTTTATTTCGGATCGGACATAGCATATAGCCAAAAAGCTTTTAATAAATGATAATAATGATAATGACGTGAAAAATGGTTTGATTCGGACGAAAATTGACCGAATGGAATGGCGACCATTTGAAGTTTTTCGGCAAAATTAAAAAAAGTCCAAGCGGTCTTTGTTATATTGTTGTACATAGGAGGTGTAGCAATGGGTTGCAATATAAACAGAGTATCAGTGGGTGAATGCGACAAGTAAAGCCAAACAGAAAGTCATAACAGACGTGACCAAGACCTTTGCGCCGCTACAATAGTAATCACAGTAATGAAATTCCTCCCGAACCATACAGGCCGCCGTCTCAAGTTGACACTCGTTGTTGAGCCGCTGCACCACACGAGCTCACCACTTCACCAAAGCAGTACGCCAGTTTGGTGACTCTGCTGAGGTCAAGAGGTCAATATAACCTACAAAGACTAGTACTTGCATATGGTTGGTAAACCGGCTGACATATTATCTTTTAACTTATTCTCCAAGAACTTGTCAAAGGCACTCTCATTTTTAAGGACGCCAGTCTAGCCGATGTCCTTTTAAGAAAGCGTTGACACAGTCGGCCAGTAGAGTTGGATTATTGCACTTGAGTTTTGGCTCTGATCCTGACACAAACTGTTATGTTGAGTAACAGTTCACAACCAGTTGCAACACAACTTTTTTGAGGCCGAAAAAACTATCACGAAATTTAAAAATAATTTTTCAAAAGAGAACACAGTATGCAAGAACTTCTAGCAAAGGAAGTTAGAATCGTACCTGGCTCAGACTGTGGCTGACCTGATGCCAACCTCAGAAACTGACTTGAGTGAGAAACTGAAATGCCTCAAATTAATTACTTAGTTGTGTAATGCGGTATTAGCCAATTTCGTCCCGGCCGATCATTAAACTTGACTGTAAACAGGAACATCAAACAGTCAGGCACTTAACGCCGTTTATGGTACCGGCACCATATATGGTATCCTTATGTTCGGCGACTGTGGTGGTACCATATATGGTACCCCCACGTTCGGCGACTGTGATGGTACCATATTTTCCCGGCACTGCTCAACTCAAATATACTGTGACTAAGCTGAGGGACGAAACGGTCAGTTTAAGAAGTTGGCCGGCAGGGACGAAACGGCCTGACTAAACGGTCGGCACAACGCCCAACCCAGGCCACCAAAAGCTGGTGACAGCGAGTAGGTAAATGGGAACTACTGTTTCCCAGCAAGTTAATAACAAATAGCAAGTTAATTTATTAGATTTATTAGATTAGAAATCGGCTAGCAAATAGCAAATTCCTAGCACGTTAATTTTGGCAAAGCGCCGCCTAGCAAATAAATAGCTAGTTTATTTCAGATTGAGGGAGCGAGAAATTTGCTAGGAATTTGCTAGCAATTTACTAGGAATTTACTAGCTTCATACATATTCATACATTATCCCTATCTTTCCCAGCTTGGCCTGGGACCATAATGTGCTGCTAGGTTGGTCAAGGACCCAAGGTTGGTTACGCTATGCATATACTGTAGCTAAAGTAGGGCTAATAGCCAAGTACGTATGGACGAAAGTCAGTCTCTAGGCTGACAGTAGATTCGGCAAATGGAAAACTGAAATGAATGTGAATGTGTTCATGCTAGGCAGGCATAAACTTATGTAGGGTTTATGGTGCTTCTCTTTCTCCTGTTGCTTGTTCAGCTTGTTGAAACTGAGATACAATGTATACTTTTATATTTTAAACAGTACTGGGGTTTTCCCTTACAAGACAAACAAGAAAAGCCCAAATGGGTCACTTTTGACGCCCTGTTGAAAACCATGATCTTATAATAACTATGATCATCTTATAATCGGAAAATCTTTTGAAAAAAGCAGGCATCATTTGGTTGAGCGAAAAATTTGCAGCAAATTCTAGCAAATAGTTAGCAAATTTCTAGCAAATAGCAAGTTAATAACAAATTAAATTTGAAATTGCTGTGTCTAGCAAGTAAATAGCTAGTAAATAGAATTCCTGACAGTTACAAGCAAGTTAATAGCAAGTTAATTAGAATATTAATTAACTGGGAAACAGTAATGGGAACCGACTGGAGCTGCCTAAGCACCTAAAACTACAATAGCAACCACACGTGTTGGGACAAACAGGAACAGGGACAGCTACCACTAAGACCCGCCCAGACTCACACCGAGCGTGAGCATGTGTGCCGGCTAGTAGTGAAGGCAGCAAAGGAAGGGCAGGATAGGATGTGGGTGTGCTTGATGGGCACACAGAGGCTACGGCCCAGCCCTGACAATCCATCCATTCAATACATAAAGCCAATCTATACAACGATTTTTGCTACTCTATAGCTTTTCTTGGACAGTAAAATTCATCTTGACCTACGAACTTCATTTATAAAGTTACACCAAGCTTGATTGAAGTAATTGTAATCAGTCAAAATGCTTACATAGCCTGCTCTGCACGCAAGTTGCAATTAGAAAGAAAACTGCAAACGACAGAGGAGTCATTCGGTTAAGTTCTAACCTCGCACATAAAACGGCGCAATAGAAAATAATACAGCTTGCCACACAAAGCTTCTACTAGGTATACAAACAACTGATAGTGGGCTATTGTAAGCAGTCTATATAGATTAGATAAGCACAATCGACAGCCTACACAGAAGAATACAACGCAGTTAAAAGTCAAAGTTTGTTTGTCGCCCAGCGAGCAGGCACACCATAAAGAACATGTGCCGTTGGAGCGACAGGTCCTATTTGACATATTATGTAACCTATCTAAATACTAAATAACGCGGCAGGTTTTGCTCTCTTTAAAGGCACGGGCTGTTGAATTTTGTTAGTAAACGTTTCCTAAGGGTCGGAAAAACATAAATCGCTGGAACTGGAAATGGGACGATCCTGATCCTATCTAGCTGTTGCCTCGGAGCAGGACCGGTCCAGCGTTTATGTTGTTTGTGTCTTTACACAACTGTATTCATGATTCATTACTCAATGTACTGCATTATTGATCATTTGCCAATATTTCAGAATACTCTCTGCACATAGATTACAATTTATTTCAAACATTCTTCTGCAGTCATTTGACAGTGTAAATTTAAATATCCAATCGTACAGTGCATTTTGTTTATCATAATCATTCAGAGAATATGAGTTGCAAAGCAATGCAGACAGCCAGAGCAGATGAGAGCAATCCAGTTGCGCCACTCGTTTTAAACTGACAGTCAATGTTGCAACTACGATCCTGCTCGTACATTTGAACAGACGCTTTGTTCATTTGACACTCCACTGATTCAGCCTCTGCACCACACTCTTTCACCAGTTCTCCCCTACAGCGTATCAATGTTGCCATCATTCTAAATCCTCAAAACCAGCTAGAAAACAGTGGAAACAATTTCAAAATCGCCAGCTGCATAGGTGTAGGGTGTGCCAAAAAACAACCCAGCAGATTTTTTGCTGTGGCAACTGCAAATCTCCACCGATTTAAATGAGTCCTTTTTTCGACTGAAAGACAAATAAATTCATGAAAGATTGTTGAAATTTTTATTACGATACTCTGCTTGGATTCTGAGAAACTGCATCGCTCTTGTTCATTACCAATGTCTGTTTTGACTTTGAATGTAAATATCTCAGGAGCGAAGAAAGCCAAGAAAAAACGTTCTGGGTGGTACCATTTTTGGACTACCGTATAGTGCTGTTTTTAGTACCCGGGTACTTTATATGCACTTAGGGTTTTGCGGAAATAAAAGTGAATCCATTTATAGTACCCGGGTACTACTGTATATGGCACTCTCTACAAATCTGCTCTATAAGCAACTAACAATAGTATGTGAAATTTCTTGCTAAAATTACGGTCAAAATAGGTTCTTTACTTACTCAGAACCTCTATGATTGCATTATCTACTGTTTTTCTTCGCACAAACAATGTTTATCACCAAAAATCCTATAATGTTCGGACATTTTGTATTAATAACTGCTCACTGTAGAATAAAAATCTGTCTCCATTTATAGTACCCCGGGTACTATAAATAGGGAGTACTATAAACAGGACTATACGGTACGGAGCTAGCCAATGCTTGTAGCACGATAACAAACATATAAATAGAGGCGATTGTGAAAAAGACATGACAATACGATTTACGTGCATGACGAAGGAGGTCCAGTAGTGCTGACTGAGTACATGCACTTAACCACTTTTTGACTGGCGTCACTAGCATTCTTCTCTTTTTCGATGCACCTCCAATGCTCAAGGTAAATGTCCAAATTGTTCGGTTGACATTGCACTGAGAGTCGTCGAAAAAATGAAGGATATGACCTACTATCAGTATGATTGAGATGTGGGAAGGCAGTTGAGAAGCCAACAGGGGTGACGCAGTTGTCCCAGTCAGTGACACACGATTTAAAAGTTTCTATGTGCCTAGAACAACAGTTTACTAATACATAATGAGAGAGACAGAGATTGGTACCTGCAGTAACTTCTTAGACCAGACTTATCTGCTTTTATAAATGAGTTAGAAAAATCCGAAAATAGAGTATA
Source organism: Sabatieria punctata (assembly GCA_030248155.1). Taxonomy (NCBI): domain Eukaryota; kingdom Metazoa; phylum Nematoda; class Chromadorea; order Araeolaimida; family Comesomatidae; genus Sabatieria; species Sabatieria punctata. Next base: position 17,061 of record JASANB010004917.1, on the reverse strand, counting down.
ATTTCTAACTTCGTCCTTGAAGCCGATGTGGTTTAGAAAGGCGTTGACACAACTGGCCAGTTTTGTTGGATTCTCACACTTGACTTTTGCTTCCAGTCCTGCACAAACTGTTATATTCAAAAATACTCAGGGTGGGCCTTTTATCTATCGCACCTTTCGTCTTGCTATAAGTTTTGTGTTGGTTAATAAATTTCGCTGAAATTTTAACAGAACATGCACAGGTCCTTAGAATTTTTACTCTGAAAACTGTGGCCAGGTCTGATACTTCAATAACTAGTTATGTACTTCCACCATCACACGAAACGGCTGACATACGGAAGTGCATAACAAGCGATTGAAGCCACAGATTTAACCACAATTTTGAGAGTAAACATTTTGAAGACCTGTGCATGTTGTATTAAAAGTTCAGCTAAATTATTATTATCAAGCGCAAAAGTTACACGAAGACGAAACCGAAACCGGTGATAAATAAATAGACCACCCTACTGTATAATCTCCTCGGTTATACTTTTCATTCTACTGTTATGGATGGCCTGTGTAATGTACATAGTCATACAGGTAACAGGTGATTCGTTTAAGAAAAGGGAAGGGATTGGTGGAAATCGCTAAAAAGTGGCTTTTGGGCAAAAATCGCTGACAAACTTTGACTTGCTCAAATACGTACAGCTAAAAATGAAGACTGATTCAAACACCTTCCCAAATTTCGAAAATGTCACTAGCCAGATGACGGCAGCAATAGATTTGAATTGGCAACTGAAACGCACCTGTTATCGAGTAATAGGACTAGAGACCTCTGATTTTAATAAACCTACCTTGGTTGCCCTGTAGGCACGCTGCAATTACGAAGAAAACTACAAACGACTGAGGAGTCATGTCGTGTGCCGACGTCACAGTAAACTGGTGGGCACAAAGCTAACAACACTAAAGTTCACGAAGCGGCTTTTACGTGCTTAGCTGATAAGCAGTCTAAACGTAGTTTAGCAAAACCATTTCACACATTTTTTAGCATTCACCAAATTGGGTACTTTGCCGCGCCCAGTTTTTTCGGCCCAATCCTGAATATCTGATGGTTTTGTGACTTTGTTTTAATTATTGTCTCTTCGCCTTTTCTTCCTTATCTCGCAGTCCCTCGTTTTACCTGTTTGGGTGTGGATTGTTGAGTAATAAACTGAACTGAACTGAACTGAATATAGAGGTCTAACCTACAGAGCATGCGTATTTGTTGAAAGCGAAGTGTGAGAGAAATACACGTTTATCTTTAAAACAGCTTAGATACTGTAAAAATTAGAAGATCACCATCAATCTCTCCCTCAACTACCACCACCGAGTTTCTTTGTCATTGGGACGATCGGGTGCCATCTTTCCGCACACATAGATGATTCCACCCAGAACAGTGTGCAACCATGGTCTGGGGGACCTTTTGCATGTCAGCCATAGTCATATTCACCGATCATGTTGAACTGGGAGATGTTGTTCCAGAAGAGAACCACCTGTTCGGCCTACCACCGACTGCTTGGCACAGATTGTGCAGATCAGTCAGCTTTAAAGTATAGCATTGCACAGGCAGCCACTACAGTGGGAGAGAGTGACCGAATGAAACCCAGACAACTGCACGGCACAACAGGCCAATTTACAAATGAAATCAGCACAGACAGGATTCAATCGGCCACAGAACCGGTTTTAAGGCCAGCCCACGGATGTGTGTCACCTGGTTTCTCTTTGTTTGTGACTACTGCAACTGCATGCGCCACTCTGTCTGATCTTATGACCTTTAATGGATAGCAGACATGTCACAGATCATCCGCTCAGACAGGGGAAGGGAACGTTGGGCCCTGTGGTCTCATCCCCGAGCCATCATTCAGAGATAGAGACAGAAAAATTCCAATAGGCTAAAACGGTAATTACTGCTAAAAACCGCTGCTTGACTAGGCAACTTTAGCTATTTTCATGTCTGAAATTGTATCGCAATTGTATAGGTTTTAGCTAGAAAATCGGAGGATTTTGAGTATGTCTGGCCTGATATAGTCAGTGATGTAGTCCCCTATTCACCACTATGTATATAATATATTTATAATTTCAAATGTAAAATTTATATAATGGTGAATAGGCATACATGTATGTAACAGATCGCAGCCGGCTCAGGGGGAATGGCGGTTTCCGTCAGGTGGAGAGTTGGGGGTTCTCCCAGAGGGGTCTAAAATTTCAAAAAGCTCCTGAACGCCTGGCTGGCAATGCGTTTTCAGCACGTTTTTACTATAAGAAGGCTAAAAATCGCTATTTTAAGCTGCGAAATAGCATTTTAGAGCTAAAAAGCAATCAAAAAATGACAGAAAGTACTTCTAAAACACCGATTTCTCTTAAACATCTGCAGTGGAAACGCCTAATTCGGTTTCCAAAGGCTTTTCAAGCGAATTTTAAGCAAAAAAAATCAGTTATTTCTGGAGCCAGTTTGTTAGTACTGGAGCCGCTACTAGTAGTTGCATTTTGCGGTGGGGAACCCTAAACTTTCTTGGGGGTGGGGTGAGGGGGGTTGGCCCTTCTAGCTAGGGGGTAACCGCAAGCCCCCCAGTACATGTATATTATATGAATATGTATTTAATCCATGAAAAACATCTTGTAAATCTCCAGTAATAAAATATCCAACATTCAATCAAATTTACTCTGATAACAACAGTCTACTAATACCAAGTTTTGCCCATTAATTTCAGTTTCTCAGCTCCTTCTACATTCCAGCGATCTCCTACGATATTTCTAAACTTCTCCTCAAAGAAATCTTGATACTTCCACATTTTGAACGGTCTGAATCCCATTTTCTCCAGTCCATTCTGAGATTTTATATTCGAGGCCAGCGAATAAGCCCCCTGACACTCAAACTCCCGCGCTTTCTCCATACTGGCCCGCCACATTTTCGATCCCAATCCTTGCCGGTGAAAGTCACTGCGCACACATCCCAACGTAAAATAGAACCATTTTCGCACTTCGGGAGCCAGATAAAACACTTCCTTTTCCATACGCTCCATCTGTGTCAATATGTAAACGGCCTTCCAAGAGTACGAGAACTGTCTCAGAAAGGGTACGTCCGGTTTTTTGTCGCCAAATTGTACCACTGCGTTCAGTTTCACCCCTACCAATTGGTCATCCGATGAGTAAGCCAGAAAACTGATGGGGTCTTTAGTCCAGAGCGAGAAAAAGTCGGCGAAAAACGGCCGAACTTCTGAGTCGGTTATTTGTAGCGCCACCCATACCGGATCGGAGGTTCTGTAGTGTTTGGCTATGAAGTCAACTACTTTCTCCTTATCTTTCTCCGTCACTATTTCTAAGCGGAATTCACTGGCAGTAGAGTAGAATCTTGGCTTTAGCATAAGCTTGCCACAGTGGTGGTTTTTCAGGAGCGTTTTAGTTCTCAACATAGCGTGTGGTTGGTAAGCTGACAACTAAAGACACTACCGGTTTTATAGCTTTCTGTGTACACCAAGTCTGTTTGCTAGCCAAAGTGTAAAGTTTGATCAAGTTACTTGACGTGTCAGTTCAGGCAGGCTATAGCAGTACTGTCTGATCTAATCAGATCAGTGCCTTACTCAGGATTTTCAAAAGGGGTGGGTGAAATTTTGAAAAGGCTATTGGAAAAATTGTCGGTACACCGGGTGATATCCGTATTACCGGCACGAAACCCATGGTCATGGGTAGGAGTTACGATACCTGTTGCCAGTAGCGTAGATTAGATACCGGCACCATGTATGGTACCGACCTGTACCATAAACGGCGTTGAGCGTTTCACAATGAAGTTAATTAGACCTTGATTAGTACAACACTACCGTATAGTGCTGTTTATAGTACCCGGGTACTATATATGGCACTTAGGGTAGTGCCGTTTATAGTACCCCGGGTACTATAAATAGTGGGGTACTATAAACAGCACTATACGGTACTGTGATGACGAAAGTACATATGTACATACCGATTGGCCTACACGACTGTACGTCTACTACATTTACACGCCTTCGCTTTTTTAGCTTGGGCAAAATACGGATAAAATAGAGGCGAGTAGATTGTAAAATTGTCTCGCTCGGCCAAGTGCCAGTTTTGCTTGTGATTACAAGGCACAGTTGCTACAATTATTGATTGAGAGACTTGATGGAACGTGTAGTTTCAATTAAGCTTGTAATTTCTTTTTCAATTCCTGTTAAACTGTGTGGGGAATTTCACAAGTAACCAATGCGAAAGGTCGCTCATTTTGTTTTGTCATTTATTCCATCACCCCACTTGTTTGCTGTCTGACTACCGTATATTGCGGCATAGCCTACGTAGCTACAGGGTGTGCGAAAATGATAACTTTTCTTTTAGCTACATTTTCATAACTTTTCACCAAATTGGCTGAAATTTGAAACGTAGCTGCAAAAATAGGTGCGATTTTGTGTGTAAAAAATTTCATGCATTCAGTTTTGTGCAGTCGTGCGAAAATGAACAGTTCCTGACTTTTTGATTGTACAGACAGATCAGAAAAACAGATCTTCAGGAAAATCGTTACTTTCTCAAGACCATGTTAATCTTTACCATGCCATAAGACCATGCCTGAAATTTTAACACAAAATGTCCCCGAGTTTAGCAAACATTCTCCAAATTTCAGGCCAGTTGGGGGAATATTTGCGGAAATGCCAGCAAAAAGAATAGTTTCCATTTTTTAAACACCTTTAGTAGGTATTTAAAAAACACGAGCAATGCCTAAACTGAAGTTGCACCGACTGAACCCAGTTCTCAATTGGCTGCAAAAGAACAAATTCTACGGAAGCACTCCTATTTCTGGCTTCTCTCTCATAAACACCGCCAAATTCAAATGGGAGGTGACTGTTTGGTACTTGGTGCTGATTGCGTTCGTCATTTTGACAGTGCGAGACACGAGCACCATTATATCGGAGAATATCTACAAACCGACCATGGTCACGGCAGAGACAGCCACTCTCAACTACACTCACTACGACGAGCACAGATTTGAGTTTTGGCTCTGTCTCGAACTGCCCAAACGGCTCTTCTACATTGACTTCGCTCGAAACTACTCAGCTGCTGTCAACGAAAGTCTAGCCAATCTTCTCGGTCGTAATTGGACCTCAGCTGAAAGAGAAATGGCCGAGAGCTTTGTTGCCGACCGATTTAGGCGCCAGCTCGATTCGCCCAACTTTTTTCAGCTAAATTGGTCGGCCAGTACTGTTTACAAGCTTATGTTTTTGGTAAGTACACAGAGATTCCTCCCTAAAGCAAGTCGGTTTAGAAATTAATCTACAGTGTTGGCCAAAAAAGATCGCTTACGCCTTACCTTTTTCGGGTTTTCGAATAACTTGGCTAGTGCTGTATTCAGTGAAGCAAGATTTCTTTAAGAGTCAGTCTCTGAACCGATCGAGTATTTGCCCTTTGCCCTATTCAGACCCCAAAATTGAAAGCTTGGCGTAGAGGGCTGAAAGTTGGAACACTAAAACAAATTGACAAGTTATCAATGACCTGCAAAGAATTTCCAGATTCGACGCTCCACGCTCGAGATATGGCCTTCTAAAAATCGGCCCACTTACAGTAACTATGGGACCAAAATTTCGATATCGAATTTCTGACTTGCTGATCGGAATTCAGACCTAACAAACGGGGTTTTTGCGTAACTTTTTGAGTAGTTTAAGAATCTTTTACTAAATTTCATTTTTGGAAAAAAAAATTTTTTCGCCCCCCCCTATCGGGGGGCATAACTCGTCTGGAACCCCCCCCTAGACCGTTCTTTTTATTTCAGATTATTGTAGCGCTATATCTTAGCTACACGCCGGTGTAAAACATTACGGGCTACCGGACGGCAAAAACTGAAATATTTGCGTTCAAAGATTAAAAATGCCACATTTTGCATTTTTCACTGTGCCAAAAAATTTTCAACTCCATGTTCCAGCTTACTAATTGGAGTTGAACGCTGAAAATTGATGTCTAAGCTGTACTTTTAGAGTAGTTTAAGAAACTTTCATTGAATTTCATTTTTGGAAAAAAAATTTTTTTTCGCCCCCCTATCGGGGGGCATAACTGGTCTGGAACCCCCCTAGACCGTTCTTTTTATTTCAGATTATTGTAGCGCTATATCTTCGCTACACGCCGGTGTAAAACAATATGGGCTGCCGGACGGCAAACACTGAAATATTTTCGTTCAAAGATTAAAAATGCCACATTTTGCAAAAAATAATTTTTTCCAAAAATGAAATTCAATGAAAGTTTCTTAAACTACTCTAAAAGTACAGCTTAGACATCAATTTTTAGCATTCAACTCCAATTAGTAAGCTGGAACATGGAGTTGAAAATTTTTGGGCACAGCGAAACATGCAAAATGTGGCATTTTTAATCTTTGAACGCAAATATTTCAGTGTTTGCCGTCCGGTAGCCCATAATGTTTTACACCGGCGTGTAGCTAAGATATAGCGCTACAATAATCTGAAATAAAAAGAACGGTCTAGGGGGTTCCAGACGAATTATGCCCCCCGATATGGTGACGAAAAAAATTTTTTTTCCAAAAATGAAATTTAGTAAAAGATTCTTAAACTACTCAAAAAGTTGCGCAAAACCCCGTTTGTTAGGTCTGAATTCCGATCAGCAAGTCAGAAATTCGATTTCGAAATTTTGGTCCCATAGTTAAGCGGGCCGATTTTTAGAAGGCCATATCTCGAGCGTGGAGCGTCGAATCTGGAAATTCTTTGCGGTGGTTACATAACCTATCAAGACGCATTAGTCCTCAAACTTTAAGCGCTCCATGCCAAAGTTTCATTTTTGAGGTCTGAATACACAGACTCGATCGGTTCAGAGACTGGCTCTTAACTTTTCACCTTTATTCAATTTCAGCAGCATTTATTATAAGCTGCAATCTGCATAGGGTTTGCTAGCCTATTTTCTTTGAAAGATTCGATGTGCGTCCACACCAGGCAATCATAACTTTGTTAAAGATGAAAAAGGTGCGCAAAGGTGATCCGGTGAAGCTGTTTCCAAATACCAACGCTTCAGAAGGTGTGCAGAAGATAGCAAAACGGTTGGACCGGCTTCCAAACATAACGGTCAAGGACTACATTGACAAGCTGACTCTGCAACTTATGCAAATATCTCAAATTACTCTAAAACCCCTCACTTTGACGGTTTGAAAAACAGACAACTCTTGATCACTTCGCTCACGCTCAGGCTATCCCAACAAAGAGTGCTAGCTAGCGCCATTTCGCTTCAGTTTACGCGTCAACCAACAAAAAGGATTTTCGGATAGCTTAAAAGTTTGGTTCAGTATGTAACTTGTACTTGATGATAACCATACATGTAAGAGGTCCGGGCCGGCGTGGCGGGACAGGGGAGGGGTTTCCGTCAGGTGGGGGGGGGGTCGTCCAAAATTTCTAAATGCTCCAAAGCGCTCATCCAATTAGAAGTGTCTAAATGGTCACTATAGTTGCCCAAACTGCATTTTTATGTACCTACAAGTATTTAGTATTTAAGTTATTTACAAGTATATATTCTCGTTTTCCAGTGCTTCGAGTTGTCTGCTTTTTTAGCCGTCAGTTAAGTCAGAAATTGATTATGGATTGCAGTTTTCAACTGCATACGATTACGGATCAAACGTCAATCTAATCTTCGCCGGTTTATTTCAAGCTTATCCGTTCCTCAGAGGCTTAACCATAGACTTCTATGTCTCTGAGCACCTCAAGAATGCAAGGAGTTCATGGATTCTGCTCTACATGTTTGACGAACTGGAGGCATCTGCATACCTAGGCCACTCCTCAGCACTGTACCTGCGAGTCAACCGCGTCTTCAAGTATTCCAAAGAGCTGAGAGCAACCTGCAGAGCTGACAACTCACATGCCAACGTCTGTGCAGCCAACTGTTACCGGAAACAGCTGCAAAAGCTCTGCAATTGTCAGCCACTATTGTACTGCTCTATTTGGCGATTTGTGGCGCCAACCTTTCACACTGACACAAACTCAAATGTCTGTTCTTTTGAACAGCATGTCACTGGATTCGTCAAATGTCTCAACGCTGCAAACGGAACAGACGCAAAGCTGAAGATCAACCGGCTCTACAATAACTGTCTGGATGAGTGTGCTGCAAATCCGCCTTGCAAACGCATTTATATGCAGTCGTTGGCGCTTAGACAGAAAAGGTTCAGCAGTTCTTCACGCGCACAGATATGGATTGAAAAGCGGCCAGTGGTTTGTTGCATTTTAGCTTCTGAAATTCTAAAAAAAAATCGCAAAAATTTTGTGCCAAAAAATTACTAGCCAGAGCTCCGAGGGCTGGCCTGTGTACTGTTTTTGTGTATATACACACTTTTACCATACAAAAAATGCACATTGTTTCTTCAATATGTATACATGCACATACACATTGAAAATTCCAATACACATTACCAAAATTATCAAAATGTGTATTTTTGTGCATGTGTATTTGATCCGCAAAATCGATAAAGTATGCAACACAATTCAAAAATTTTGATGTTTTTGCAGTATTAAAAGTGAGTAGATATCCTCACAAAGCCTAAACATGGCCATAACTAACTCAATTTCAAAGAGATTCTAGTTTTCAAACAGTGAACTATGACAGATCTGATTTTTCTACTTTTCTTACTCAAAATATAGCCAAAATACACATACACATACACAATACACATACACATACACATACACATACACATACACATACACATACACACACACATACACATACACATACACATACACTTACTTACACTTACACTTACACTTACACTTACACTTACACTTACACTTGCACTTGCACTTGCACTTGCACTTGCACTTACACTTACACTTACACTTACACTTACACTTACACTTACACTTACACTTACACTTACACTTACACTTACACATTCTGAAAATCCAATACCAAACAACAGTAGGCCTATGTTGTGTGTGGGCAGATTCCCTGTTACATGCATGGTTGCAGGACTACATTCAGTTCACAGTGGAGCCTCGTAACAGCTGGTCTGGTTTCTTGGCAGAGGTGGGAGGCGTTTTCGACTTCTGGATGGGGGCCAGTGTGATTGGCCTTGTGCATGTGCTGGTTTACCTAGTCAAACAAGTGCTCTATGCGTTCAGTAAGAAGACCAAAACCGGCTCTCATATTCGAGCCATGTTCGGTCGTATCGAAACCAGTGTCCTGACAGCGTCTGTCCGGTGCCATCACCGTCTAGCTGCAGTTCAGAATGGCACTATAGAAACGCAAATGTTTGGTCAAGTCAGTCAGCTCAGTGAAGTTGTGAGTTTGCTGGCGGAAATGCAAGTGGAAATGCAAACAATGCAGCTGCGAATCGAAGAACTTCAGCAGAAATTTGCTGAAAATGAACTGGAAAACACAGTGCAGATGGCACCACTATGGAGAGCTGCTATTGGACAGCATGTCTAGACAGCTAATTAGGTTGCATACTTCAGTATAGGCTCTAACACTTGGCATGCATCTGTGTATGGAGAGGTGCCATGTGCCATTTAATGTACTACACAGCCTGAGTGAATGTGTGATTTGTCTGCAGAAGTACTTACAGTGTTAAGGTTGTCTTGACAAAGCAAGTGTTCAAAAGGCTGATTTTTTCTTCCTTATGTTTGAATGTGCTACAGCTCCCAGAAATGCTTGCTTGCGCATGAACTGAACATAGGTAATCTCACATACATTCAAAGCACTAGCATTCTACACCGATCACAGAATAAATTTCCGCCTACAAAGAGCCCTATAATCTCAGATTCAAAAACACCATCATTCTACACCCATCAAAGAATATACATATTGTCGCTTACAAAGAGCTCATTGTGTAACTACAGATGTTTTTCACGGTTGTAATAATCCTACCACTCTTCATACTGGGTGAGCCATACACCTTTAACTTAGCTAACAATCGAATAAAAATCAAGAGTTTATAGGTTCATCTGCACTCAGATGCTATTCTGGAGTGGACTCGAAAATTCCAACGGGAATTCGAGTTTGCCGTCCAAATAAAAATGGCTGCTTTGCAGTTTTGGGATTAGAGAAAGGCAGAAAACGTAGTTTAATTCCTATTGGCATTACTTCATTCAGATCCAGACACAAATCAAACAAAAGTTGTATTTATAAATGGACACAGTTTTCAGCATTGTTCATGTATTACTGCGCAGAAGTGGGTCTTACATGTGAAGACTACAAGAAGCCAGCCGTATGGTTGGGATACAGGAATATCAAGTGCTACTTATGTGCCGGCGATCTTTGTAATGACCACCCTCCAAAACTGAGTCATTCTTGACCACATAACAGGTTCAAACTGTTTTCAAATAAACGTAGCTAAATTGATCCTTTTCCTCTCCCTCTTCCTCTTCCACTTCCACTTCCACTTCCACTTCCACTTCCTCTTCCACTTCCTCTTCCTCTTCCTCTTCCACTTCCACTTCCACTTCCACTTCCTCTTCCTCTTCCTCTTCCTCTTCCTCTTCCTCTTCCTCTTCCTCTTCCTCTTCCTCTTCCTCTTCCTCTTCCTCTTCCTCTTCCTCTTCCTCTTCCTCTTCCTCTTCCACTCCTCTCCTCTCCTCTCCTCTCCTCTCCTCTCCTCTCCTCTCCTCTCCTCTCCTCAAGCGTAACTGCACAGTTTGCAAGACAAGAAAGTCTATAGGCTGTTTTAGTGTAGGTCAGATCGTTTTAAACACAAATTTTTAGGGAACTGCAAAAATACTAATCAATGTTTAAAACACAAAACAAAACACAGACATTTGCGTTGCAAGCATTCAGTTTCTCCTGATGATTACAACCTCACAAACTGACCACCACAATCGAACTGGCTCTTCTCTTGTGAATCAGTTCTTGTTTGAGCAAAGTCCACCGATTTGAATTTTTATCAAACACCTCCACAGTTTTCCTTGAGCCAGAGTCTCCGCTACCTCCAACAGCGAATATCTTACTGCCATCTGATATCAAATTGAAATAGTGTCGACGTCTGTTCATTGCAGCCACCTCAGTCCAAATGCCACTGGCTGGGTTGTAGCGCTGACAGGAGGACATGGAAGCATAGCCGTTCCATCCACCACACACGTAGATCTGACCATCCAATACAGCAGCTGCGTGGGCGGCTCGTCTGGTGTTCATATATGGCACTTTTCTCCATACATCTGAGTCGGGAGAGTAGCTCTCCACTGTGTTCAAAGTAAAGTTGCTATTCCAGCCTCCTATGACGAAGATCTGTCTATCTACCACTGCTAATGCCACTTCTTCCTTCTTAGCTGACATAGGAGCAGTCCATTGCCATCTGTTCTGATAGAACTGCTCACCAGATGACAACTCCATCTTGTCTCGATACTTTTCCTCTCCTCCAAACACATAAATAATGCCATTGAGAACGCAACTGCGGTGGTCCATGCGATGTTGCTGCATGTTTGGTCCATCGCTGAATTGGTTGGTTTTTGGATCGAAGATGAGTACAGAGTTGACGACATTGTTTCCATCATAGCCGCCGATAATGTGTACGTCTCCTTTCAGTAGCTCTGTGCTGTGAAATCGTCTTATCCCAGGCAGTTCAACTGGGAGCAGAGTGTTTTTGTCGGGATTGTCTGGATAATAAGTCTCCATAGACTTGCCTGACTCGTCGTCAAAGCCGCCAGTGATCAGAAAGACGATACCAACAGCTAAAATTTTGAAGAAATTTTGAAAAAATCTGAATTTGCAAAATGACATAACTCATAACAACAAGTAAAAACTTAGTGATAAAGTTTCTGTGTGACAGTACTATGTATTTATTGCTTTACTTTGTGAGCATTTGGGTTGATTGCAAAAGCTGCAAGCTTTTCTGCAGTTTTCAGCCATCCAATCGGAATTCACGATGCATTCACCATCTCTTGCCAGGCTGTTGCAGTGGGGAAAATAGTCGTTACAACCTAAAATTGAACTCACAACTTTACTGCAGCAGAGTCTGCACACGCACAGGTATATTGCAAAGAATTAAGTTACATGCCTAGCTCTAGTTATATCCCATGAAATATTAAGTGGAAAACTCCAGCACTTTGATAAACCTGAGTATTTTCGACTAACAGCACCAACACAGACTCCACAAGATGCTCGGCAGTTCTCAACCATAAAGCTGACAGAACTGGTGCAAGGATATGTGCGTTTCCATTCGTCACAGCACTGATGACTGTTGTAGCACCAAGAACTCTCTATAAATAGACAAAGAATTATCAATAGAATTAGGCGACTGTTTGTGACCTCGAGAGCTGTCAACACAGACAGGCCGCTCAGACCATTTGTTGTCAAATCTGCAGTCTACCTCAGCATTGCCCGACAACTGTGTCTTGCCTCTGCAACTGACTTGTGCAAATCCACCAACAGGCACTGGGTCCAGATTGGGAGTGAACTTGACTCTACCCTTTCTGACAGAAAAACGGTTGCAGCCTAGAAAGCAAGATAAAGACATAATCTGTGGTATTTAACCATATCCTTTCGTTAATAATCATGATAATGATGACAATGACAACACCACTGACAGTGACAATGAAAATGACTGCAAACATTGATGACAACGATGATGATGACAATGACAATGATTACAATGATGACACTCACAACAACGATGATGACAATGATAACAACAATGACCATATATGATGACAACAATGATGACAATGACAACAAGGGTGACAAAAACATGACAACAACAATGATAACAATGACAATGACCATGACAATTACCACAACAACAATGAGAATGACAATGTTGATGATAATGATGATGACAATGACAATCATGACAATGACAACCAAAATGATGACAACAATGACGACATATGATGATGACAACAATGACAAGAACAATGACAATAATGATATCAACAATAATTGTGGCAGTGACATTGAGATTATGACAACAGCAACGACACTAATGATGATGATGACGAAAATCACAATGACAATTATGATGACAATGACAATAACAATGGCACCAACGATGATGTAATTGACAACAATAATAACAATAATGTACCTGTAGAAGCAGGACTGGTGCAAGGGTAAAGTAGGTTTAGTTTCTGTTTGTCCAGCTCACTGAGACCTTTGCGTTGACCAACTACAATACGAGCTTTCTCAAAGGCTATGTGGTTGCCTTTCCATTTGGGTGCCAGAACCATATTCTTCTCAGGATCCCTGTCAATTCCAACGAACTGTGGGTAGTGTGTTATGCTGCCGTAGTCATACACACCCACTGTTTTATACTCATAGTTGAGTGCACCCGTTGTGAGGTAATCACTGTAGAGAATGGGTGATATTTTGTCCCAGAACAAATCTACGTGCTGGTCCCTGTCTGGCCTTTGATGCTCATGGAAGAATCCAATGACATGCATTAACTCATGCAAAATTACACCGTGTGTCCAGCATTGATTGTCGTTTGAAGGGTCCAAATTGATGCTCTGTTGACCACCTTGCATGCCAACAGCATCGGAATAGCAACCGCCACTGTAAAAAATCAGTAAAATGAGATTTGTATGGTGGTAAAACTAATTGGCACCTTTTAATATCAATGAATACAAAATCTCGGTCTCTTGGTGTTTTTGGCACAAATTCAACGCAAGTGTGTGCTTTGAAGTAAAGCATTGCACAAGCCAATTTTTCCAGCATTTTACGGTCACTCAGTGACTTGTTCAATTCAACAGGTATTTTGCCATCGTCCCACAGTCGCACCTGCTTCTTTGCAATTTTGCTTTCACTGACTGTACCCTCTCTCTGCAAGCTGCCACCAGATTGGATGGCCAGGTCTGCAATACCAAATCTGTTGGGTGGTTGACAGTACAGAATTCGATGGATTCACCTGCGCTAACAACAGTTGAAGAAGAGATTTCTTTATCCACTTCCACTCTTCTCCTGCATATTTCATATCGATTGATCAAGGTGTCCGTTGTATCTGCTTTATTCAGTCTGAACTCCGAGAAAAAGTCAAACGTTTCTGCAGTGATCAGTCGTACAAATGCCAGGTAAGATACGAATGAAAACAGTCTACACATAACTGGATTATGTAAGTAGTATTGGAGCAATGGGTAGGGGCAAAAGATTCTATCATCTGCTTACGTGTCTGCCAGTGAACTGGTTTTGCAGCCATCCCAGGAAAAACAAAACAGTCTTTTACACTAGTTAGTGTTATTCTCTATCTCTATTGTTAAACATTCATGGGAGGCAAATCTATCCGGCAGGCCATCTTTCTTCAAATCATTACTCCGGTTTATGCCGGTTACAACGAAACCATTAGGGCTATAGGAGTTATATGATACGGCAATAGATTATATATTAAAAAGGGCCAAGATTAAAGGAAAAAATTCCATCGGCCGCCCAGTGCGTACCCTCGCTTTGCTGGCAAGGACTCTTAGACTCTAGTCTCAATTCAAGCTTTTGTCGCGCAATGTTAATAAATACTTCTTGAATTGAATAAAATCAGTAAGTCTCAATTTCATTTCAAACATGCTATGTATGTGTTTATCAAACACCGAATAAATAGTCCATAAACATAGACAAAATTACAATAAAATTAGATCTACTTTTATGTTATCACATAATTACAGCATGGAAGTACTACAGTACCTCTGGATTGCCTAAGATACGTAAAGCTGAAATTGATGCAAGTATTTTACATGAGTTTGGGTCGGTGCACTTTCGGCATGCCAGTTGTGACATAATCTGGACCAAATTCTTCACTACTGTCATTGTCTATATAACTTACATAGACAGTTGTTTTTCCAACACCACAGACCCCAAATGAGCACAAGGCGAAAACTTCTACCTCTACATCTGAAAAGCAGATTGTTAAATTATTGTATACTATTCACCATACTGACACTTACCTCCTGGTTCAGCAACAACAGTGATCGACACTTTCTTTGTTCGTTTCATCTCCATTTTTCCAGTCAACAGCGATTTATATTTCACAATAAATTCAGAGACTCCAATGCTGGGGTGTCCATTCACTACCATCCATGACACATTGTTCCCCTCAGCTCGAATAGACAAGTCAAACAAATTGAAAGACTTTTCCACCACCACTCCATTCTTGAAAATTTCTATAGCCACTCTCTGTCCTTTATCAACGGGTGCCTCACGAATAGCAAAGGCTGTCTTGTTATTGCCCAATTCTGTCAAATTGATGAGTTTCTGGAATGCAACAAAATCGGTTTGGTACTGCCACAGAGTAGTCTCGTTGCCAAGCCAGGACTTGAACTTTCTGTTCCTTCGGCAGTTCAGACCAGAGCAGAGGTGTTGTTCTGTTGACTTTTCGGTGAAACAGTTATATTTCAGACACTCTACAAAGGGATCGGGAGCTTTGTAAAGGTACATGGTGAATGATATGACATGTTGCACTTGGTGTTCAAATCTGAACAAAAGATCTTCAAATTGGCCAGTTTTGGTCAGAACTAGTTCAGGTTTCCAGTTCATTACTCCTCTCAAAGCCGAGGCTTCACGTCTTTTCAATTTGATCCACCGCTTCGCAGCAGCGATCATGCGCTGAGTTTGCTTGAGAGCTTCAATTAGCTTCACTTTTTGCTTCCCATCACCCCCTCTGAGCTTAGGCAGCAGTTCTAGCAAAACAGCGAAGAACCGGTGTTGGTCGCTTTCAAGAGCAGTTCTGAAGTTGTCAACCTGATCTGCATATAGAGACAGCTTCTTGTAAGTCTCTGTATGCATCAGGTCGCCAATCTTGCGCTTCAACTTTGAATAGTTATCTATTTTCTCTTCTACTCTAAGTAACAAAGTTCTGCTGATTTGTCGATAGATTCTGTGTGATTTTGAGTCCAGTTTTGAGAATGGGTACAGGTGCACTGTAATGGGAATGGCTGTCTCTCGGGCTATTCTGTCTGGTAGTTGTTTGTAAGCTCGGATTGCTTCGTCGAAGTTGGTCGGTGGATTTGGCAAGTTCAGATCGCCTACGAATTTGCAAGTCAGTGAAGTTCTGTTTCCCCTTTCTTTCTCGTGTGCTGTTATGTTGACCTTGCCATTGATTGATCCTGAAATTCGATTAAAATGTTTGTGGTGATGTTGTCGCTGTTGTAGATGATGATGATGATGATGATGATGATGATGATGATGATGATGATGATGATGATGATGATGATGATGATGATGATGATGATGATGATGATGATGATGATGATGATGATGATGATGATGATGATGATAATAAACAAGTTTGTCTATGATGATGATGACAGCAACGAACAATGACATTGACAATGACAACGTCTGACAGTTATAACGACTTGGAATTGTTATAATTGTTATTATCATTATGATAACAATTTTGTACAGAATGAAACATTTTTAGCTTACCAGATTCTCTTATGTTTACGTTTGTCCTATGCGCGCGTGAGCAATATTATTTTTAATATTAAAAAGTACCACCATTAGAGGAGATAAGGAGGCAAAAAAAGCAGTCTTAAAAAACAGACAACTGACCAAATCCAAGCGCCAGTTTGGCGCTGAGTTTGCCTTGGACCGTTTTCCTCTCCTCAAATGAAGACAACGACTGTTTAAACATGAACACTGCGTTTGCTCCATATTCGATTCTGGTCACCACATGTGTAGCTTCAGTGGCCTCGTCAAACACCTCCGGAAACTCAATCTTAGTCAGATGATGCATCGTCAGCTCCTGCATATGGGTTCGTCTGCTGTATATGAAGTTGACCTCAGCCTCATAATTAGACGTTGCTTCATCTTTGATGTAGTTTGCTGGAAAGATTTGATTTTAGTCTATTTATGCAAATGAAACAGTATATTGGGTATTAGGGATTGGGTATTGAGTTTATTCGGGTATTTTCCGATATTAGATATTGGCTATTGGGTTTTTACACACCCCCAATACCCAATATCACTAGATATTTTGAAGATTTTTTTACTCTTTGCTGATTTTATTTGAAAATTTGCTATTTTAAAAGACTTTTTCGGTAAGCAAAATGAGTACAGATAACATTGATTACATTGTGACATGACTATGATCTGCTCTGAATCTGTGAAAGCTTACATGATTTTACGATTTATCCATTTTTATACAAAGAGGAAGAGTACATAGAA
>JASANB010004915.1:0-14992 GCA_030248155.1 Sabatieria punctata | reverse complement strand
TTTTTGGTCAGGGAGTATGACTTGCACGTGGATTCAAAGGTGTTGAACTTGCTAGGGTATTTACACAAAGCAGTTTATCTATAATCTATCAAGAAATGAAGTCAAAGAGCTGTCAGTCATGACGTTTCAACACTTTATCAAGGCTAGTTTAAAAACTGCATTTTTTGCAAACAAAATGCTGAAAAAAAAAGATGTTTTTAAGCAAACCTGGGATAAATATCTGCGTTTCTTTGACGTACTGAGTCCATAACAGGAGGTCCTATCATTTATTTCAAATTAATCAGTGCTAAGAAAACTGCTCTACCTAGAAATAAACAGTGACATCAGATCCAGCTGCTAGTCATCTCTATGTACTAACCATTGTACTAATCTTATTTTAAATATTAATCAATAAAAAAACTTTCGTTAAAAAAAAGCTGCAACTGCTATCAAAGCTAAAGGTTAAACGTGTTTCCCTGCTGTTGGGAACCATCAGTAAGGCATACACACTAAACCCTACCTCCAGACTTTTGTACGACACCCACCGACTGACATGCTTAATGTTTAATGCACTGACTGAGACTACACGAATTGGCACAACCACTACACTAACACCATGAACGTACCAAATCAGTGAGTTCTCGCACCACTTTTGACAAAGACTTGCGCTGTCCCACAGCAAACACGAAACTATCCATCTCATTTGGTTCCAAATCGACTCGGATTTGCTAGGATAGAATGGGTATGGTTTTGCACCGATGGTGACTTTCCAGCACCAGCAGCAATACCTACCACTCTGTCGTATTTGGGCCGGATGATCTGTGAGAGAACAGATAAGAGGTCCTGTCTCTTGAGCAGTCGAATCTGCACCAACATACCCTGACAGCCGACCCGACCCGAGCACCAGATGTTGTAATTAGAATCGCTTTCTTTAATCAGAAGGGCTTGCTTTGGCTCGGCTGAGGTGCCGTCATCGCCTGGAACATTATAACAACCACTCGCACATTTTGGGTCCAAATCGGAATCGCAACTTTTACAAAATAGGCTTAAATATGTGTAATAACCTGTTGTTTACACAAACAGTGTCAACGCATATCAACCCTCTACAATTAAATCTCAAACCCGTTTGTCAAACAGTTACATTTGCTTGCATAAAAGTCGCAACAATCAAGAACCAATTTGAAGCACGTAAATTGCACTTTTAGAACAATTTTCAATGTTGACCGTTGTATGCTAATACAAGTTAGAGATCCAATACACATACATGGGCCGGAAAAATCCGGAGGGGGGGTAGGAGGGGGGAGAAGACCTCGGGGGGGGGGGGTCCCTCCGAAAAAAAAGGCCAAAAAACGCCTATTTTGCCTCAAATAAGCGAAAATTTCTCCCTCCGGGAGGGGGGTGGGGGGGTTAGCCGGCGAGGGGGGTATGGAGTATGTTTGGACGGCCGAGGGGGGTATGGCCGGCCGAGGGGGAGGGGTATACCCCCCTTACCCCCCCGGCCCATGTATGCCAATACAGCTTAAATAGTTTATTCCAGCTTTCTCTATGAAATTGTCGGTGTATGGGGCCAAAAAATCGCCAAAACCGTAATTCTCGGTAAAAATCGCCAAAAAATACCAGAGAGCTCAAATACAACTAAAATAGCTTATTTCAGCATTTCTGTCTGAAATTGTCGGGTGGGCTCGGGAGTGTTGGGGACATACATGTGCATGGTCCGCAGCTCAGAGGGGGACAGTCAGGTCTCTCTATGCGTAGTTGCCTGGTGAAATGCTCAAATTTTCCGCGTGAAATTCAAATTTTGGCGGGAAATTTGAATTTTTTGAAAATTTTTTGGCGGAATATTCAAAAATGTCATTTAAAATTCCAAAACATTCTAGTTTATGCTGAATTTTTGACAAAAACTGCCCAAAAAACCGGATTTCCAACACAAATTGTGTCAAAAAATCGAAATTTTCGATAAAAATTTGCGAAAATTTTGAATTTGGTGCGTAGTTGCCTGGACGAAGGGTGCGTAGTTGCGTAGTTGCCAAAATTGATTTCTGTGGCTTAAAAACGCATCTGTATGCTTTCTAGCAGCCTCTAGCAACGTTTGGTGGATTTTTATTTTCGTCCCCCCCTGTCCCCCCTGGGCACCCGCCATGCACATGTATGGTTGGGGAGCATCACAGCTCCATTCGGGAAGTCTAACAAACGTTTACACAGATCACATAAAACTACCTTGGCCTTACCAACTATAGAAAACTGTTCCTCGAGAAAATCTTTGTGTTGTTCAAACCAGCTATAAGCCAGTGACTGGTTTTTGGTTTTGCCGTAAGCGTAATTGAGCAGATAAACGACCAGGCCGCACAACATCAACAGTTCCACTTGATAGTTGGTCCAGTTGTTTCTCAAGTGCGCAGGAACCTGCAACACACGCAAACTACCACCATTAACTTGATTAACCCTGTGGCTTTCGGAATCACCTCAGACCAACACTAACGTTTTTGTTCGCCTTTTTTCTTAACATTCGGTACAAAAAGACGCAAGAAAATTCAGGGTGGTCCACGCTGTGTCCCACCTTTGATCGGTAGAGGCGCGCGACTGTGTACCGGAATCAACCAAATTTTACATTGTGCCAAGAGCTACTTAGATCCCTGACAATTTTCGGCAATATCCATCAAGACGCAATTTCTGAGAGGATTCAATGTCTCGTAAGGAGACCTCCCCACTTTGGGTCAGGGTCAGATAATCTCAGGTATTTCTCAGTTCAGTTCAGTTTACTACTCAACAGTCCACGCCCAAACAGGTAAAACGAGGGACTGCGAGATAAGCAAGAGCAAAGACCACGGAATTCGATATTTCTATGATACTTCAACAGTAATTGATGAAAAACCAGGATGCACCAAGTATGAGCCCGATCGGCCAACATGGGCCAGCTGACCACCTCAATAAGTGACTGGTCCAAAGCTAATTTGCAAATTTCGGCTCCTTCATTCAAGTAGTTGTATTTTGCTACCAATTAGAGCTACCAATTACAGTGATTGCCACCCTACCAAACGATCGCCGACGAGCCGAGGATTGCAAACATCACGGCTACAATCATACATGGGCCGGAAAAATGGGTTAGTGGCAGACATGGGCAAAGGGGGGGGCTGAGCGGGGTTGGCCCCCCATCAGGCTCTGATCTACCCCCCATCAGGAATTTTTGGGAAGAATTTTGTATAGAAAATTATGATAAAAATATGCCTGGAATAGGCGTAAATGAGCTCAGAATAGCTAATTTTAACTTATTTTAATGAAAAATAAGCCAAAAAACCCTGATTTTCGCCAAAAATCGGACTTTTTGGTTTACCACCCCCTCAGCCCCCCATCAGGCGCTCCTACCCCCCATCAGCCCCCCTCAGGAATTGAAAATTCTACCCCCCCATCAGCCGAAATGCTAGCCCATGTCTGGTTAGGGGAAGTCAAAATCCGATAATTTGGGGGTGGACCTGCCGGTTTGGGGGGGGTCGCGGAGATTTTGGTGGGTGGGGTCAGGAACAAAAGTCGGCTTCAGGTCATACATGGGCCGGAAAAATCCGGAGGGGGGTAGGGGGGTTGCAGACCTCGGGGGGGGGGGTCCCCCGAGAAAAGGCCAAAAACGCCTATTTTGCCTTAAATAAGCGAAAAGTTCCTCCCTCCGGGAGGGGGGTGGGTGGGGGGAGGGTGGTATGGCCGGCCGAGGGGGAGGGGTATACCCCCTTACCCCCCGCCCCATGTATGTTTCAGGTGGGTGGGTGGGGTCGTTTGGGGGGTCGAGCCCAAGTTGGGGGGTGGGCCAAACCCCCAGACCACCCCGGCCCATGTATGGCTACAATCTAAGTTTCTCTTCGCACTATATCTATGTGCAATTTGGTTGAATTCCGTACCCATAGTGACGCGCCACTACCGATTAAACATGGAACGCTAAAATGTGGATCACCCTGTACAATGCGGAACTCCGGTTCATTTTTTACTCAAAATGGACTTTAGAACCGCAAGAGACATTCAAAAGTGTTACCTACATCGGCAAACCTAAGCTGCTGCTGCTGTTGAGTTTGTCCCTTTGCTGACGACTTCGAAGTATCCACCTTTTCTTTGTCAAAATTCTCGAACTCATCTGGGTCTTGCAGGTGTGCAAACTCGTCATCGATCTCATCCTGAAGTATCAGCCAAGTGTCATTCTCAGACACAAAAGGTACAATTAAGACAATTTGGTTGTATCGCTGAAATTTCAAAAACAGGCTACAGATCTGAAACTTTCAGCCATTGTAGACCATGAGATGAAATAAAATGAAATGAAAGAGTTATCCCTCCGATTTTCCCTAGCTTCTCTAAAACCGGAGCTATGCGCCCTAAAAAATCTCTTTTTGACACTTTACTGTCACATATTACTTTGTTACTTTGTCTGGCTGCCATTATCTATTCTGCGGGCCAAATATTATCAATTATGGCTGATTTGAGAGCCCAAAGGATACTATCTTGAAATTGACAATAAGCATCTCAAAATTGAATATACTTAACAAGCCTGCTGAAAGCAGATTCAGAATCTCCGTTCTTTTCTACATCTAATGGTACAACCCACGTTAACAATTGGATATTGGCGGCAAAACGTGCGGTTGAAAGTAATGTAGTCAGATGCCACTTTGGCAAAAATTAGCAACTGACAGGAATCTTCAAACAGCTGATAAGGTTTATTGCACACGTTGTTAGTAACATAACATGTTCACAGAATGGCGACCAGGACAAAAGAGAAGCTCCAGTGCAAAGCGGTTTGCTGGCAGTGCACTTACGCAAACCGCAATCCTCGATTACTGATTGTTAATTTGTCTTTAAATAGGCCTACCGAGCAAGCAGCCACCTGCTCTTCCGTTAGCAGATTCCAATTGTTAACTACTCTATTTGCAAAGAAATGCTTCTTTACGTTGATACGACTACTCTGCACTTTCATCATCTGTGAATGTCCGCGCGATTTTCGCTGTTTAAGCTCAAAGAAATCGTTAGGGTTCAAATCAATTAATCTATTTTTTATCTTATAGCATAGTATTAAATCTGTTTTTACCCGTCGTTTTTCTAACGTTTCGAGTTCCAGTATTGTAATACGCTCTAAATATGGTCTCTCAGACCAGCCGCATCTATAAAATAATCTCCGCGTAAAATATCTTTGTACTTTTTCAATGACATCAATATCCTTACAAAGATAGGGATTCCAAATAGCTGATCCTGATTCAACTATAGGGCGAACATAAGTTTTATATGCCCTCAGTAAGATATCGCTTTGTCGTGTATGAAACACTCTAAAAATTAAGGCTGACATTTTCATAGCCTTTGCCGATATCCGCTGACAATGTTCAGAAAATTTCAAATTTTTTGGAACGTAATACCCTAAATCTTTAATCACCTGAAGTGATTGAAGATTTATGTTGTTGATAGAATACACAAAAATGGTTCAGACTTTGTGGCAGTATTAGCACATCACTGTCAAGAGATTTACAAGATTTATCAATTGAGCTACAACACAAAAATTCAGCTCACTCAGTAATGACCAACAACTGTTTGAACTTTACAGTCAGTTGCAATTTTTTGCCAAAATGGCTACCTTACTTTCAACTGCCTGTCTGTCCACCAATCTCCAAGCTTCGATTAACGTGGTGGCAACATTAGATGCAGAACAGAACGGATATTCTGAATATACTTTCAGCAGGCATGTTAAGTATATTCATTAGGGTTCCGACGATATATCGACATCGATATCGAAAAGTCGATATATCGACGCTTTTTCCAATATCGATATTTTCGATATTTTTGTGCGGAAAAGTAGGGAAAAAACAAAACGGACACCAACTATATTTCTCTGGAACAGTAAAAAAAACAGTTTTTTTATGGACAACTTGGAAATCGATGGTATAGTTAAAACCTAACAGTAGCTCTGAGAAACATCAATTTCTTGGCATTCTCAGCTTTCAGACAGCAACGTTTAGGTTCTTAAAGTCTGCAGCAACACCGAAGAGCTGCTCCCTCCGCACACTTGAAGCAGGAGAGCAGAAGCAGACATGGACTAGCATTTGGGCTGAGAGGTGGTAAATTTTCAAATCTCAGGGGTACCGCCGGGCTGATGGCTGGCTGTAAGGATGGTAAGCAAAACAGTCCGATTTTTTTACTAAAGTCAAAGTTTTTTGGCTTATTTCTCATTAAATTAAGTTAAAATACGCTATTCTGTCTGAGCTCTTTATGCCTAATGAGGGTGGAGCACAGGCCTGAGGAAATCGACCTTTTTATTGAAGGGCTTAAGAAGCCCACTACCTTTTCTGCCATTCTCTGCTTAATTGATATCAGTTCGTTTATTGCATCAGTGCTTGACTGATAAGCAGCGAGAGCAGTTTGCATTTCAAATTTTCAGATTTTCTTTCATAACTATAAATATCGATATCGATCGATATTGAGCTGAAAATATCGATAACGAGTATCGTCGAATTTTGATATCGTCGGAACACTAATATTCATTGTCAAGATACGGCTTGTCAATGTTCAAGACAAATTGCACGAAATTTTTCAAAAATTTTTATTCAGTGACAAAATATTTTTAAAAGTGTGTCCCTTGAGCTCTCAAATGTGCCATAATTAATAATAATTGGCCCACGTAATAGAAAACAGCAACAAGCAACCAGAGAAAGTTAAAGATGTGTGACCGAAAAGTGTCAAAACAGCAATTTTAGGGCGCATAGCTCCGGTTATGGAGCAGCTAGGAAAAATCGGATGGCAAACTTTTTCATTTCTTTCATGGTCTACAATCGCCAAAAGTTTCAGATGTGTAGCATGATTTAGAAATTTCAGCTGTACATCGTCCTTCCTGCCAAGCCAATGTTTGAGTTTTTCGAGGACCGTCTCTTAAGACTCAAGGTTGCTTTTCAGGTTACAATACGTACTTAGGTGAATTTGGCTTCATACGAGGTCTGACGAGCAAACATAACAAAAGCAACCAGCAATAAGCCTACATGGTTTAAAATTTTCCTGCACAGTGTCAAGCCGAAGCTTGCTCTCAGATGGCGAACTGGCGGGCGGCCAATCGGCAACATGCCAGCAGTAGGTGGAATAGGATAAATGGGCCAACCTCAACCACAGCATCCTCCTCGTCTGTCTCCTCAATGTCGTCGATCGGTTCCCTGGGCTGGTGCTGAGGTTTCTCGTCTTCATCAGGTGTGCCGGGCGGAGCAGACTTGGCACTGCCTGTACCGGCTGCTTCTTCCGTAGACACCTCGTCTTCGTCGAACTCTTCGAATTCGGCGAACTCGTTGCCTTCAAGGTCGACGGCGCCATGAGGGTTGCCGATTGAGCATTCGACTGCTCGAAATACGAATGAACTCAGAAACAGGAACACCCACAGGGACTCCACTGAAAAACATACACAGCTTCACTCCACAACACACTCTGCAGCTGCTCACAGGTTATACGGATGGTGCTCAAGTTAGAATCAAATACCAATACCCAATATTGAAGACTCCAATAATATACCCGATACTTTTCAGAATGAAGCCAAAAATTTGGAATTTGTGGAAGTGCTAATTTTCAAGGCCATAAACTGCTTCTAAATCGATTTCATCGTCAAAAAAAGACATTGTGAAGCAATGTACGTAAAACACTTGAGAAATATTTCAATTAGGGAAATGCGCTGAATAATTTTGTTTTTATGTGAAATTTGTGCTCTAAAGTGAATATGTCAATATGTGAAATAACCTACTACTGTATGCTAAAAGGTTTGTTCTAAAGTGCCTTGCCGTTCTGGTGGCAAGTTATTACTGTTCTGCCGGTCTATTCAACTAATTTCTGTCTAATGCGAACAGAGGATAAAACAATCTTTCCTTATGTATTCTTCATTTTTACATAAAAATACATAAATCAGAAAATCAAGTCAGTTTTCATAGATCCATAATCATATCATATTACCATATATAGACTGTAATCAGGATCGTCTGGACTAGGGATGCAACCGAATACAAAAATACCGAATACCAAAGCGGATTTCCGGAACCGAATAATACCGAATATTGATTAATCGCAGCGCGATTGCAAAAATATACTGTCTAACTAGTATTTCTTGTTTTTTTGCTGAGCTCTTTTATGCTAAAAAAGCTGTAGAGTGACGTACAGAATTGTTTGAATGCTGTAGATTTATCCATGCCTACGTATAACTAACACAAGCCCTATTTGGTCGTTCTGCTGACGTATAGAACGAGTACAAAATTTGCCAACAAACAATTTCAATAGGCGCGAGTTAGGCTACAAGCAGACATGGGCAAGGGGGGGCTGCCCCCCTCAGGCTCAGACCTACCCCCCTAAGCCGGCCGCTACCCCCCTCAGGAATTTTTTGGAAGAATTTTGTATAGAAAATTATGAGCTTATTTTAACTTACTTTAATGAAAAATAAGCCAAAAAACCTTGATTTTAGCCAAAAATCGGACTTTTTCGCTTTACCACCCCTCAGGAGCTCCTACCCCCCTCAGCAATTGAAAATTCTACCCCCACCCCGCAGCCGAAATGCTACCCCATGTCTGGCCACAAGTGCCCTGATTAATCATGTGAAGTCACAGCACAAAGACACTTCCGCATATATATCCTCTTAATATGCGCCACATGGCGAAGATTTCATAAAAACACTTGCCCCTAAGCCTGAAGCTAAGCCTAAGCCTAAAACCGAAGCTAAAAGTTGGGTTTGACAGCGGGTTGGGCCTTCTCAATTATGTAAAATGTGGCGGATAACAGGAAGATATTAACGCGCGAATCACAAACGCAAACAAAAAGTTGGAGAGAGGGAGCATCCATCCAGTACTACTGCAAGCACCGGAGCGGGCAGCTTAGGCATACAACTTAAATCCTTTTGACATAGCAGATTTTCAAATAAAATCTACAAAAAAGCCAAAAAATCTCCAAAATATCTGGTGCAAACTATTGCTAGGTACATATCGGGGAATAAAGAACCCAATACCAAATATGGGAAACTACCCAAATAAACCCAATATATTGTTTCATCTTTTACAGAGAACAAAGTTTATTCAACAAAGCCTTGTTGTTTAGTGTTGTTATAGTGTTGTTAGGCTCTTCTTTTTTAAAAAAAAAAGCATTTTTTGAAGGCCCATTTCGAAAATTTTTAATTTTATTCACAGTATGGAAATTTTGGGGGAAATCTCTGAATTTAGCCTCAGATATACATTAGCAGTGCAGTTCTATCAATTTCATGCCTATTCTAAGCCTAAAAATAGGTTTTGAAGTGCAGCAGCCACTCTGTGAGCAATGCTGCACGTAGAATATCGACTCTCAGGCTGTAACACCATGTTTGAACCAAAGTATCAGCCTTTTGTATTTCAAGTTGCTTCTGATGCATCCTTGCATCTCATACAAGCTATATTTCATGCAAAAAAAAATTTTGAAAAAAATTTTCGAAATGAAAAATTTTCATAAAAAAGCTTTTTTTTGGCTTTCAAAAAAATTTTTTTTATAACTCTATTGTTATTAGACAGCAACAACATGCACATATAGTTTGGCTTTGTTTTATTTGTTTTACTGCATCTGCCTAAGTACCGTTTTGCAAGGCTTTAAAAACGAAGTAAAGATTGATTGAGTGATTGATTGGAAAACACACCGTTTCTGTCTCTACGAAGGGCGAGCTGGGCGGGTTAGGTGTAGATGGGGGGGGGGTAAAAATCAGGGAAGGTCAGAAATGGACTATATATTATTTAATTAACTTTCATATGACTGTACGACTCCGGAACGTGCCATATACTTATGCGTACCCCTAGGGGTATTTTTATATTTGGAAAACAGGCCCTCCGGAGCATGCCTCATACTGATGCGTCTCTAGGGGTACTTTTACGTTTTTAAAACTGACCCTCCGGAGCGTGCCCAATACTGATCCGTCCCCCTAGGGGTATTTTTATGTTTTTAATACAGGCCCTCCGGAGCGTGCCTATACTGATGCGTCCCCTTAGGGGTATT
This sequence comes from Sabatieria punctata, assembly GCA_030248155.1. Classification (NCBI taxonomy): domain Eukaryota; kingdom Metazoa; phylum Nematoda; class Chromadorea; order Araeolaimida; family Comesomatidae; genus Sabatieria; species Sabatieria punctata. The sequence goes on along the minus strand of JASANB010004915.1, from coordinate 5,026 downwards.
TTTATAGTTGAAAACAGGTCCTCCGGAGCGTGCCTATACTGAGGCGCCCCTCTAGGGGCATTTCTATATTTGGAAAACAGGCCCTCCGGAGCGTGCGTATACTGATGCGTCTCTATAGGTTCTTTTATATTTGGTAAAACAGGCCCCTGGGGCGTTTCCTATGCTGATTTAGTGATTAATAGACTCGTCAGGCGAAGGGCTTTCAAATGATATACGACATAACCATTTTGGACGATTTTGAAATTTAGGAATTTTGCCAAAAAAAAATAATCGATAATCGATATTTATCGATAGAAATCGTTATTTTATAATTAATCATGATAATTAAACACAATAATTTCTGTCTGGGATCGGTTCCTGATTCCCCTCCAGCTACACCTCATCCAGCTGGGCCGACTTCCGGCTCGGAAGCCTACCCGAATAAATCTCTAAAGCAAAGTAACTTACACAAAGCCAAACGGCCCAGTTTCCTGGTGGTGGCTGACAATGCTGACGACATCGTTGGGTTCAAGAACAGCTTTACTCACCTACGAAAAAATACAATCAACATACAGGGTGATTAACTATCCGGTGGGGTTTCGCAAGCTCATAACTTTTTTGTTTGACTGAGTGAGGTCTGATTCGGCTACTTTTGGTGAAATTTTGTGACGCGACGAAATATATGACACAAATATTAACATTTCAAATAACTTCCATGGCATTATAAGAAGCACCTTAGCATTTCAGAATAGCAACACGTATGATGACACTTACCTACCGATTGATTGTTCTGTGCAGCATCGAACAAGCATTAAAAATTCAACAAAACTGGGGAGATCACTCGAATTTCAAATTTTGAACACAGACGACTGAATGTGGTATCAAACGACTGCTGACGATCTCCTGATTATTATTTTACACATCAAAATCTAATTACTGCATGCTATATCAAGTTCTACCCCAGATTATGCGTTTCGGCGTGTGGTCAAAAATCCGATAAACGGCGGTAATATGGATTCGGACCCCCGGACCCCCGGACCCCCACCGAATTCGGACCCCCAGCCTGGTACGGAAAAATGGGTCTTAAGAGTCAGTCTCTGGGCCAATCGAGTTTCAGCATTCAGACCCAAAAATGAAACTTTGGCGTGGAGGGCTCAAAGTTGGAGGACTAATACGTATGGATAGGTTATATAACCACCGCAAAGGATATCCCGATTCGACGCTCCACGCTCGAGATACGGCCTTCTGAAAATCGGTCCGCTTAACTATGGGACCAAAATTTCAAAATCGAATTTCTAGCGCACTAATCAGTATTGGGACTTAAAAATTGGGGGTTTAGGGTAACTTTTAGAGTGCTTTCAGAATCAACGGTCGAATTCCATTTTCAATGAAAAAAATTTTTTTCGACCCCCTTTGGAGCCCCCTAGCTCGTCTGGAACCCCCCCTACACCGTTTTTTTTATTTCAGAATATTGTAGCGCTATCAATTCCCTACAGTTTGGTATAAGCCACATTTTCTGACCCGTGGAAGAAAGTGGTGAAATATGGCTTCAAATTTGAAAAATCCTCAAATTTTTAGTTTTTGGTTTTGGTTTTAGTAACTAAAAATTTGGGGATTTTTCAAATTTGAAGCCATATTTCACCACTTTCTTCCACGGGTCAGCCAATGTGGCTTATACCAAACTGTAGGGAATTGATAGCGCTACAATATTCTGAAATAAAAAAAACGGTGTAGGGGTTCCAGACGAGCTAGGGGGCTCCAAAGGGGGTCGAAAAAAATTTTTTTCATTGAAAATGGAATTCGACCGTTGATTCTGAAAGTACTCTAAAAGTTACCCTAAACCCCCAATTTTTAAGTCCCAACACTGATTAGTGCGCTAGAAACTCCAGCAGGAAATTTTGGTGCAGTACCAAAACTAAAAATTTGAGGATTTTTCAACTTTGAAGCCATATTTCACCACTTTCTTCCACGGGTCAGCCAATGTTGCTTATACCAAACTGTAGGGAATTGATAGCGCTACAATATTCTGAAATAAAAAAAACGGTGTAGGGGGGTTCCAGACGAGCTAGGGGGCTCCAAAGGGGGTCGAAAAAACTTTTTTTCATTGAAAATGGAATTCGACCGTTGATTCTGAAAGTACTCTAAAAGTTACCCTAAACCCCCAATTTTTAAGTCCCAACACTGATTAGTGCGCTAGAAACTCCAGCAGGAAATTTTGGTGCAGTACCAAAACTAAAAATTTGAGGATTTTTCAACTTTGAAGCCATATTTCACCACTTTCTTCCACGGGTCAGCCAATGTTGCTTATACCAAACTGTAGGGAATTGATAGCGCTACAATATTCTGAAATAAAAAAAACGGTGTATGGGGGGTTCCAGACGAGCTAGGGGGCTCCAAAGGGGGTCGAAAAAACTTTTTTTTCATTGAAAATGGAATTCGACCGTTGATTCTGAAAGCAGTGTTGTTCCCGGTAAATTTACTGAGTAAAAGTTACTCGGTACTTAGTTATTTTGAATTACAGTAAGTACTTTTACTTACCAGTAAAAATTTTTCTTAATTTTACTTACTGAATACCGAGTTTCAATTTTGAATTACTCAATTAGAAAAATAATTCGGTAAACTCAGTACTCGGTAATTTACTGAGTTGTTTACTGAGTAAAAGCTTCTGCAATAGGTAGCTCATCGCATGTGTGTAGTAAATAATATAGGTTTTCCTTCATTTATCTATCTACTCGCAACAAAAAGCACTTAGTTTTGCAATTTTTTTGCGATTTTCACGGCTTGTATAACCATAACTTTGTTTGCGCGGTAGAATTGCTATAATCAGATGCAAAGACTCGGTATTTAGGTTAGGATTAGGAACTATATCTACTACTATTAGCTATACTTTGATTGACATTTTTTCATCGGTCTGAACTGTGGGGAAATGATGAAAATTAGAACAAATTTTCACTTACCAATTTTCCAGGCTTTTCATCTAAAGCTAGATACCAGAGCTTCTGGTCACTACTATACTATGTATTGTGTGCATGTTGTAAGGCATTCCAACCATGCTCATTAGTAAAATAAATGATGTAAAATGACGCAAAACACGATTAAAAATTTCAGTAGCTAAAAGCTATATCAGGAAAGATTTTCAGATAAATTCTAACATACTTCTGGAATGTTGAACGGTTTTACCGAGTTTACTGAATTGTTTACTGAGTACTTACCGTGTTTTCTTTGAAAAACCCAGTACTTACTCGTACTTACCGAATTCCAAAAAATCTGGATTTACTTACTGAATACTTACCGAGTTTTAGAAATTTGAGCTAGGCACAACACTGTCTGAAAGTACTCTAAAAGTTACCCTAAACCCCCAATTTTTAAGTCCCAACACTGATTATTGCGCTAGAAACTCCAGCAGGAAATTTTGGTGCAGTACAAAAACTAAAAATTTGTGGATTTTTCAACTTTGAAGCCATATTTCACCACTTTCTTCCACGGGTCAGCCAATGTGGCTTATACCAAACTGTAGGGAATTGATAGCGCTACAATATTCTGGAATAAAAAAAACGGTGTAGGGGGGGTTCCAGACGAGCTAGGGGGCTCCAAAGGGGGGCGAAAAAAATTTTTTTCATTGAAAATGGAATTCGACCGTTGATTCTGAAAGTACTCTAAAAGTTACCCTAAACCCCCAATTTTTAAGTCCCAACACTGATTAGTGCGCTAGAAATTCGATTTTGAAATTTTGGTCCCATAGTTAAGCGGACCGATTTTCAGAAGGCCGTATCTCGAGCGTGGAGCGTCGAATCGGGATATCCTTTGCGGTGGTTATATAACCTATCCATACGTATTAGTCCTCCAACTTTGAGCCCTCCACGCCAAAGTTTCATTTTTGGGGTCTGAATATGGCAAAGGACCAAGACTCGATCGGTTCAGAGACTGACTCTTAAGATTCGGAACCCCACCTAGGGCCGTAGTTTAAATTTCACGAAATTTTATTTGGAAAATTATGGTGCACATTTGGACACCTCGGTCCGCGGACCATTCCCCCCATCCACCGAGCACCCTAACTTTAGGCCTCAGTTTCAAGCTGCAATTCAAGTTTCTTCCGGTACCAATTTTCACTTTATTTCTTCTATTCTTCTGGTACCAATTTTCACTTTATTTCTCCTATTTTGGTGTATGATCTCTTCTGATCTTCCGGTACCGATTTTCACTTTACTTCTTCTATTTTAGTGTATGATCTGTGCTAGTGCGTCTGGTCGCAAATTCTCTCTGGTAGATTGGAGTACTGACGCAACTATTGTTTGGGCACTTTATACTTGATTCGATATTTAACAGGTCATCCGCCGATGGGGGGAGGGGGTTGGGGGTGTGGCGCCGGCCGGGGGGCGGGGGGTCTGAGCCAAAATTTTGGGAGGGGAGGAGGGCACTAAAAAACGCTCAAAAATCTAAAAAAATAGCAATTTTTGGGCTAAAAATCGCCAAAAATCGCTAATTTGGGATGAAATACAGCTAAAAAGTGCTGTTTTGCAGGCGATTTTGGCAATTTTTGTGTCTGAAATTGTAAAAAATTGCAAAAATTTGCTCAAAAATTCACTTGCCAGAAAAATCGGAGGGGGGGCGGCGAAATCGTCTCGGGGGGGGGCACACCCGGCGGGGTCTGGCCTAAGTCGGGTGGGGGCAGACTCCCCGGACCCCCCTGTTACATGTATGATATTGCCGTATGGTGTGATTACATATTTCCTTGTGTAGCGTAAGTACGATAAATCTTTTTAAATACTTCGTTATTATTGGTCTACCTACATGCGCGCATACTACTGTTTCTAAGTAAATTAATTTGAAATATAATTTAATTATAATTTACTTGTATTAGTAAATTTCTTAAAAAATTAATTGAAATTTTACTAAGGCAAAAATTCACTTTTAAGAGTCGTTCTCTGAACCGATCGAGTTTCAGTATTCAGACCCCAAAATTGAAAGTTTGAGCTAGAGAGCTGTAAGTTGGCACACTAATACATACTTATGAGTTATCTTTCAGCTGCAAAGGATTAGTGGATCT
>JASANB010004914.1:10000-49827 GCA_030248155.1 Sabatieria punctata | reverse complement strand
ATTTATATGTCTAGCCAGTGGAGTATCCAGTTGGTGTAGGTAGACCTAATTTGTAGTACTACAAACTACATATTTTCGGCGATTATGACGTCATCAAGACTACAAATTAACTAAGACTACATATTATTTTGGCTGACTACAAATTGACTACAAACTACTTTTTCATAATTTGCAAATTTGTAGTCAATTTTCTTGGAAATTTTCCGGTTTTTTAATGCAATTTTATATAAATTGAGTCCCCAATCGGCCTTTGAGCTGTCTTGAGCTTATGAAAAGCTTACCCAATACCAAGAACGAAGTTATTTTTTATGTAAAGTGTTAGAAAGATCGTTTTCCAATTTCCCCGCCTTTTACCCCTATAAATTTTCAAAGAAACGTGACCACCACATCATTGACTTTCATTCGTGTTTTTTCTTGTCTTAGTTTTTAAAAAGTATCTCATTCTATTTTTAAAAAATGCCTTTGGAATACTGTTGTATTTGTATTTTTATTTGTCGCCCAAGCAAGACAACATGTTAGTACAATGTAAACGAACAGCGCAGAAAGAGTGTTAGTGGGCAACAGGTGCATATACACATACACATTTACCATACACAAAAATACACATTGTTTTTTCAATGTGTATACACATACACATACACATACAACATACACATTGAAAATTCCGATACACATTACCATACACAAACAGTACTCAAAATGTGTATTTTTGTGTATGTGTATTTGAGCAGCAAAAGTATTAAAAGTAATAAATTAAGAGTAATAAAATTTCGAACAGAGTTCGTAAAATTTCTATGTTTTTGCTGCAGGAATAAATAGTAGATATTCTCATAAAGCCCTCTAATGGCCTAAGTAACTCGATTTCAAAGCTATGCAAGGTTTCAAGCAGCAGCCATTGAGAAACTTGATTTTCCTAGCTTTTCTGACTTGAAATCGACCAAAAAATTGCATTTTCAGTACAATACACATACACAAATATCTCTGCAAAGTATTCCCCATCACAATAGGGAATATATTAATAACGTGGGTTTGTTGGTGTCAGTATCCAAGATGTAAAGAATAGGATATCAACTTTAGCTCCAAACCCCAACTAGCCAACAAACCCACCCCGCGCAAAGGCAATCGCCACGGCACTGCTGAATGCGTCTGAGTCGTGTGCATCTTGTCTTGCGCTTATGGCTTACTAACGCCAGTTGTTTTCTGTTCTACGGATCGATTCTAGGTCAAAATGCCCCCCGCCATGGATCCACTGAATAAGGGTCCCGACCACCCAGATAGCCAAATCTGAGCCTAAGCCAAAGGCTCATGCCGCGGTTGCATTTCGTTTATACGTGTTGTATGATAGAATAAATGAACTAAATTTTAGATGTACCTATTGCACCATATTAGTACTGAGTCACAAATCTTTTCCATATTTTTATTATTTTGGACTGAAAGAAAAAGCATTTAGTAGGTGAATAGTAGTGTTCCGACGATATCAAAATTCGTCGATATTCGATATCGATATCGATATCGATATTTTCAGCTCAATATCGATCGATATCGATATCGATATCGATATTTACAGTTATGCAAGAAAATCTGAAAGAGCAAACTGTTCTCGCCGCTTATCAGTCAAGCACTGAGGCAATTAGCGATCTGATATCAATTAACTCGAGAATCACAGAAAAGTAGTGGCCTTCTGAACCGCTCCAATGAAAAAGTTTACCCCTCAGGCCGATGCCCCACCCTCATTAGGCATAGACTCAGACAGAATAGCGTATTTTAGCTTATTTTAATGACAAAAGCCAAAAACCTTGACGATTCGGACTTTTTGCTTACCATCCTTTCAACCAACCATCAGCCTGTGGTACCCTTTCAGGGTTTGAAAATTTACTACCACTTAGCCGAAATGCTAGCCCATTTCTGCTTCTGCTGCCCTCCTGCTTCAAGTGAGCAGCTCTTCAGTATTGCTGCTGACATTTATGAACCTAAGCGTTGCTGTCTGAAAGCTGAGATTGCCGAGAAATTGATGTTTCTGAGAACTGTCATGCCACTGTTAGGTTTTGACTATACCATCGATTTCTGAGTTCTCTGAAAACTATTTTTTTACAGTATCAGAGAAATAAACTTGTAGTCAGTTTTCTGTTTTTCCTACTTTTCCGCACAAAAATATCGAAAATATCGATGCAAAATATCGCGATATCGATATCGATATCGATATTGGAAAAAGGGTCGATATATCGACTTTTCGATATCGATATCGATATATCGTCGGAACCCTAGTGAATAGTATACCGCAAAATTATCTTAAAGAAATCAAAAGAATATATGTCAATCTACAGTACAGCCAAAAAATGTCCACCCCCCCGTTTTCGAACTTTACTCAAACGATTTGTTCTCAGTCATTTGTTTATTCATTTGGCTCAAATTTTCAGGATTAATTACGAATATAACTGGGTAGATACTGTGCAAGCTTGGTGAGCAAATTCCAACCCGTTCTGATTTTATGATGCAAAAACTAAGAATCCAGATGGTCCACAGAAACTTTAAAATTTTCGCTAATTCAAAGAATATTGGTCTGAAATTTGCAGGAATGATTGATGTTGCCATTGGGCATAACATACTGAGTGGGTAGCCCTATTGAATGAAAGGTGAAAAAGTTTGTCATGTGCAATGGCGTAGCTGGAAATCCAACCCAGCACCTTTGGATTACCAGTCCAGTGCTCTAACCACTAAGCTACACGCCTATGCCAGACCAACACCTCAAACTCAGTATTTGAGAAAGCTAGCCAGTAATGAGGAGCGGGTAGAAGCCACAAGCATAAAACTCAAGCTGAACTAGTGTAGCGAAATTGAATGAAAGGTGAGAACTTAGGCATGTGCAATGGGAATCGAACACACCATCTTTGTATTACCGGTCCAGTGCTGCAGCTCAAAGGGTTCTAAAATTGGAGAATTTTAAAAACGTGACAAAATGTCACTTTTCTTCATAAAACTGGTGAAATGATGATTCTGAAAATTTTCGATTTTTCAAAAACACTGTGGGGAACGTTTCTATCATGTGCAATAGAGTTTAAATATCACATCCAAATTCCCAAATCTTGCTCTCATTGGAGCTACACGTCTGCCAACTCAGTATGTTATGCCAATGGCAACTTCAATCATTCCTGCAAGTTTCATAATTATAGTCTTTGAAATGCCGAAAAAATTGAAGTTTGCATGGACCACCATAAATCTTAGTTTTTTGGTAATAAAACCGGAACGATTTGGAATTTTCGCACCAAACTACCGCAGTGTCCACCCAGTTGTATTGTTAATTAATCCTAGAAAGTTGAGCCAAATCGACAAACAAATGAATGAGAACAAATCTGTTGAGTAAAGTTCGTAAATAGGGGTGGACATTTTTTGGCCCATACCATATTTTAGTGAGGAACAACATAAATATTTTTATCAATATAAAAGATTGGTTGAAAAGGCACAGTTCCTAATTACAGCTTAAGCATCACTGACTCTGTATACGGTAAACAGTCTGTAGACCTCCACACCAAATCGCGTTGAGTGTTTTGCAGGACTCCCTCTCATATTAAAGCGACGTTGCTTTATGTTTTTGCCTAAATAAATATGGTTGCTTCTGGGCACTGTTCTAGGCAAGCTGGCAAGTCCATTCATGCTTCTTTAAGAGCCAGTTTTTCTAGGAATCGACTTTTGCTCCTTAACCTCCGGACAAATCTCAACTTTTTGTCTCCGATTTGGCTAAAATTTTGTATTTTGGTTTAATTTGACCTAAAAAAACATTTTATCACCTTCCCGGCCATTTTTGAGAGGGTCACTTTTTCGACCCAACCTCAGCTTTCGGCTTATAACTCGGAAACGAATCAACGTAGAAACTTGGGGATTGCATATTTAGAATCAGAAGAGCGTTCTCTTTCAAACGATACCCTAGTCGACCAAATTTCTGACAAAAAAATTTTTTCGAACCCCTTCCGGACCCGATTTGACCCCCCTACAACCCCCATTCCGATAATTTTATTTCATGGAAATGTAGCGCTATCTATTCGGTTTCGAACGCACAAAAAAAATCGAGAAAAAAAAGGGGGCGCAAATTGAGTTTTTGGGCCTTGAAAGTTGAAAATCCGTGAAATTTTATATAAATTTGCCTTTCAGCATGCATACACTGCAAAGAGCAGAACATGGTCAATTGTGGACCGATCTCCAAGATTTCTGTCATACATATTACACAGTATCTCTAGCATACATTGCACAATTCTGGACTTGCTTAATGCTTTCTGACGCGAGTTAGCTTGCTTCTTGGTGCATTTAACAGTCAGTCTCTGATTCGGTCCAGTCTTGCTCTTGCCCTTATCCCTATGTCAAGTTGAAAATCGAACTTTTGTTTGGAGAGCTGTACTTTGGTGCACTAATAGACATCCATGAGTTATGTTAAACCTGCAAAGGCTTTATGGAGTTGAAGCTCCATTCCCAAGATATACATGTATGTATGCCATCAAAAATAGGGCCTCTAACTATGGGACCAAATCTTCCAACTTGGACTTCTTTCATACTATAATAAGAGTTGGGACTAAAAAATTGGGGCTTTTAGATAACTTCTAGAGTGGATTAAAAATTTCGGTCGAAAATATTTTCTGAGCAAAAAATTTTTTTCGACTACATTCGACGGGCCCTAGCACGTCTGGAACCCCTAGGCCGACTTTTTTTATTTCATAAATTTGTAGCACTATCAATTTGCTACAGTCTGGTGTAAACCATATATCGCTATGGCCCGTTGTTTGTGAGAAATTCGCTTCCAAATACTCGAAAACATGCGAAGTTTTGCGGCTTCAATGCCAGATTTCAACTCATAGAGTTGGGATCTCAAAATTGGAGCTTTCAGGTTTTAGAGTAGATTTAGAATTTTTGGTCCCAAATAATTTTTGAACAAAAAATTTTTGACCACTAGCCGGCTCTGCTGCAACACCTATAGGCTGTTTTTATTACATAATTTTGTAGCGCTATCAATTTGCTACAGTTTGGTGTAAACCATATACGGCTACCACCCATGGTTCGTAAGAAATCGTCCATTAAATTAACTAAAACGATGTTTTGCATAGCAAAAAAAACAAGAAGAGACTTCTGCATGAATTTGGGCTTTCAGAAGCGAATTTCTCACAAACCACGGGCCATAGCCATATGTGGTTTACACCAAACTGTAGCAAATTGATAGTGCTACAAATTTATGAAATAAAAAAGTCGGCCTAGGGGCATACATGGACCGGCAAAATCCGGAGGGTGGGTATGTGGTTTCGTCGGGGGGGGGGGGTCTGGAGAGTTCAAAATTGCTTTCCCAAAAAAAGGTCGCCAAAATTTTGGAGGGGGGTATGGACCCAAAATTGCTGTTTTTTTTCCAAAAAAAGGTCGCCAAAATTTCGAAGGGGGGCGGTTGGGCCTGCGGGGGGGGGGGGGCTGCCGGCGAGCGGGGGTATGGACGACCGAGGGGGGTATTGGCCGGCGAGGGGGCCCCCTTACCCCCCCGGCCCATGTATGCCTAGGGGGTTCCAGACGAGCTAGGACCCGCCGAATGTGGTTGAAAAAAGTTTTTTTGCTCAAAAATTATTTTGGACCAAAATTTCTTAATCTACTCTAAAAGTTATCTAAAAGCCCCAATTTTTTTAGTCCCAGCTCTTGTTATAGTATGAAAGAAGTCCAAATTGGAAGTTTTGGTCCCATATGTAGTTAGCGGCCCTATTTTTGATGACATATATCTTGGGAATGGAGCGTCAAATCCATAAACCCTTTGAAGTTTTAACTTAACTCATGGATGTCTATTAGTGCACCAAAGTACAGCTCTCCAAACAAAAGTTTGATTTTCAACTTGACATAGGGATAAGGGGAGGACTGGACCGAATCAGAGACTGACTGTTAAATGCACCAAGAAGCAAGCTAACTCGCGTCAGAAAGCATTAAGCAAGTCCAGAATTGTGCAATTTATGCTAGAGATACTGTGTAATATGTATGACTGAAATCTTGGAGATCGGTCCACAATTGACCATGTTCTGCTCTTTGCAGTGTATGCCTGCTGAAAGGCAAATTTATATAAAATTTCACGGATTTTCAACTTTCAAGGCCCAAAAACTCAATTTGCGCCCCCTTTTTTTTCTCGATTTTTTTTGTGCGTTCGAAACCGAATAGATAGCGCTACATTTCCATGAAATAAAATTATCGGAATGGGGGTTGTAGGGGGGTCAAATCGGGTCCGGAAGGGGTTCGAAAAAAATTTTTTGTCAGAAATTTGGTCGACTAGGGTATCGCTTGAAAGAGAACGCTCTTCTGATTCTAAATATGCAATCCCCAAGTTTCTACGTTGATTCGTTTCCGAGTTATAAGCCGAAAGCTGAGGTAGGGTCGAAAAAGTGACCCTCTCAAAAATGGCCGGGAAGGTGATAAAATGTCTTTTTAGGTCAAATTAAACCAAAATACAAAATTTTAGCCAAATCGGAGACAAAAAGTTGAGATTTGTCCGGGAAGAGTCGATACTGAGAAAAACTGGCTCTTAATATGGCCATTGGGACATTGCTCAACTGGCTATATTATGCAATCAGTCATACTAATAAAGCAGCAATAATTTTGCCTAAAAGTGATAAATTATAAACAAAGCAATAATCATGCTTCTTTTTTTAGGCTATGATGTCCTAAGCTCTCAGCTTACCCCCATTTCTTTCTTGTGGAATGATGTCGTTTATGGAATATCATTCAGTTTATATTATAAGTATAGAAATGTTTCAAGGAATTTCAGGCTATGGCGTTCCACTGAAAATTAAGTAGTGCTCTTTAATGTCATCTTTGTCTTTCCATATTTAACCCATGACAATGAGTTTTTGGGGCAATCCGAGTATTATTATGTCAAGAATTACTTCTTTTCTAGACAGAGAATGCATTTGCTTGCAATGAAAACTATGACCAACCATACAGTATGTAGATCGATCTTTGCTATTGTATCTTTTAGCAACAGAAAATCACTTGTTCTACTAGATGTAACGTTTGGCCAGGGACATACTGTAATCAACTCTGTGGTATCGCTTTTCCATGGAATTGTTTTGCGCAATCGACCTTCAGTGGCAAGCGTTGTTGTCTGGTTGGTCACGACCCTTATTCAACAGCCATCAATCTAAGCTCTGCAAACTCCAAAATCTAGTTCTTTTATTCGATTATGAAATGTACACTGCCTGCATAAACGAAAAACGGTTGAAGTGAGCTGGCTACCGGGGCATGAGCCTTAGGCTCCCATCTGGGTGGTCGGGACCCTTATTCCATGGCGGGGGGCATTTTGACCTAGAACCGATCCGTAGAACAGAAAACAACTGGCGTTAGTAAGCCATAAGCGCAAGACAAGATGCACACGACTCAGACGACTCAGACGCATTCAGCAGTGCCGTGGCGATTGCCTTTGCGCGGGGTGGGTTTGTTGGCTAGTTGGGGTTTGGAGCTAAAGTTGATATCCTATTCTTTACATCTTGGATACTGACACCAACAAACCCACGTTATTAATATATTCCCTATTGTGATGGGGAATACTTTGCAGAGATATCCCTCCCTTTACACGAGACACCATGCCCCATGAGTGAGACAGTTTAGGGAAACCCCTAGCTAACTTCAAAATACAAGAACGTAACAGCACCAGTACTAAGAAACTTTTTTCTTGTTTCCCTTGACCCCAATTGTATGCATTTCCATGATGGGATAACTTAACAGCACATCTTGTCTAATTTTTATCATGATGCATGATGGTAGGGTACTTCTCACTGAATTACATACTGTCGTTTAAAAATTTTTGTTTAAATTTTATCACGATGGTACTTCTCACTAAATCACATACTGTCGTTTGAAAAGTTGGTTTAAATTTTACCACTATGCTACCTCTCACTGGATTACATACTGTCATTTGAAAATTTTTTAAAACTTTTATCACGATGCTACTTCTCACTGAATCACATACTGTCGTTTGAAAATTTTCTTTCAATTTTACCACAATGCTACTTCTCGCTGGATTACATACTGTTGTTTGAAAAGTTTTTTTAAAATTTTATCACAATTGTACTTCTGGCTGGATTACATACTGTCGCATAAAAATTTTCTGTCAATTTTACCGCAATGCTACTGCCCCCTGGATTACATACTGTTGTTCGAAAAGTTTTGTTTAAATTTTATCACGATGCTACTTCTCACTGAATCACATACATACTGTCATTTGAAAATTTTGTGTAAATTTTACCACTACACTACTTCTCACTGGATTACATGCCATACATGTAACAGCTCATCCGCCGAAGGGGGAGGGGGTTGGGCACTAAAAAAAGGCTCAAAAATCGAAAAAATCGCAATTTCTTGGCTGAAAATCGTAAAAAATCGCTAATTTGGGCCCAAATACAGCCAAAAAGTGCTGTTTTGCAGGCGATTTTGGCACTTTTTTTGTCTGAAATTGTAAAAAATTGCAAAAATTTTGCTCAAAACATTACTTGCCAGAAAAATCGGAGGGTGGGTCGCCAAAATCACATCGGGGAGGGGTCCCCCATCCGGGGGGGTCTCGCCTAAGTCGGGTGGGGGCAGACCCCTAGACCCCCTGTTACATGTAAGTTACATACTGTCATTTGAAAAGTTTTGTTTAAATTTTATCACAATGGTACTTCTAACTGAATCACATACTGCCGTTTGAAAATTTTCAATAAAGTTACAGCCATACATGGGCCAGGGGGTAAGGGGGTTTACCGCCCTCGCCTGCCCATACCCCCTTCCCCCGACCCCTCCCACAGGGAGACAATTTTCGCTTATTTAAGTATTTAAGGCAATATAGGCGTTTTTTTGCTTAAATACAAAAACCACCCTATCTTCAAACTGCCACAGGTCAAGTTCAGGAGTAGGTGGACAACTCCACCCATTCTTGCATTGAAGGGTATAATAAGCTAATATAACCCTGAAATTTTTAAAATGCCACTCCTTCCGTCATTCCGCAATAAATTCCGCCAAAATCGAAAAATTCGATCGAAAATAACTCAAAAACCAAAAACACCACAGAAAAACTAAAAACACCATCAGATTCCCCGCAAAATGGCGAATATTTTGATATAAAATATAAATCCAAAACATCCAAAAAACATGTAAAAAACTCGAAAAACTGCAAAAAAATACAAACTAGGACAATTCCGTCCCGCGAACAAAAACTTTTTCAGGTCCTCAGTTCAAAACCAATGAATGGATTTCCCTGAAATTTTCAGAAAAGATACAACCCAACAGCCTCTACAACTTCTGCAGAAACCAGCCAGATCGGTTCACACACGCTAATGTTACAGCTAGATAAAGTCGGAAAAAATACAAAACCACCCTATGTTCAAATAGCCATAGCTCATGTTCAGGAGTAGGTGGACAACTCCACCAATTCTTGCATTGAAGACCATAACAACCTAATATAACCCTGAAATTTTCAAACATACCACTCTGTCCCTCGTTGCTCCATTAGTTGCGCAAAAACCGAAAAATTTGATCGAAAATAACTCAAAAACTAAAAACACTACACAAAAACTAAAAACACCATCAGATTTCTCCCAAAATGGCGAACATTTTGATATAAAACACGAACCCAAAAGACCTAAAGAAGCATGTAAAAAACTCGAAAAACTGCTAAAAAAAGTGACCCCGAGGATCACCCCCCTCACAAAAAAAAATCTTTTTGAAGTCCTAAATCCAAAACGAATGATACAATTTTCCTGAAAATTTCACAAAAGATAGAGCCCAAAAAGTTATATAACTTCTGCAGAAACCAGCCAGATCCGTTCACAAACGCAAAAGTTACAGCTAAAAGAAACACCCAAAAATGACCCCTTTTTGGCACAAAATACGACAAAAATAAAAAACCTGAGCATAATAGAGGAAGCGCATTTTCCGCCCCACCACACGATGTCTAAGAATCTTTATAGACCGAAAATGACCAACAAACCCCCGTGAAGCGCAAACGCGCTTCCCCTGATACACAAAAATACACATTGTTTTGTTGAATGTCTGTGTATACACAAATACCATACACATTTGAAGGTAAATGTGTATACACATACACAAACGGAAAATCCAATACCAAACAACAGTACTTTGGAATTATATAAAAATACCATATTCAGCATTGGAATTATAATATTAAACATTGAATTTCGTCTGTCTGTTTCCACAAATATCTATTAGAAAAGGCGATTTTTTCACAGAAAAAACTTGTAACAAGCTTCCGATTATTATTTTTGCAAAGCATTTCTATGACTGATTGTTCAACTGGCAAAAATTTGCAGTAAAATCGAATTTCTGACGGTTGGTAACCTGACTACAAATTGACTACAAACTAAGACTACATATTATTTGAACCTGAATTTGACAACTACAAACTAAGACTACAAATTATTTTCGCGAAAATTTTTAACTACAAACTAACACTACAAATTGAAATTCTCTAAGGAAATAGGTCTAGGTGTAGGGTGGGTACACCCCCTTTGCGGTGGAAGCAGGAAGAGAAAGCATTTCAAAAATTAACGAAACCAATGAATTATGTACCAAAACTGTCTATTTTGTTCTCAGAATGCCTTTTAAATGCGTTTTTGAAGGCTAAATTTTCAAAATTTTCTCGCCCTGGAAGAGCAGAAGCCCAACGAGGCCACTTTAAGAGTCGTTCTCTGGTCAGATCGCGTTTTGCCCCTTTGCCCTATTCAGACCCAAAATTGAAATTTTGAGCTAGAGAGCTGCGAGTTGGCACACTAATACATACTAATGAGTTATCTTTCAGCTGCAAAGGATTAGTGGATCTGACGCTGCTGTCCTGAGATATAGCCTTCCGAAAATCGGTCCGCTTAACTATGGGACCAAAACTTCAAAGTCTAATTTCTCGCTTGATACTCGGAATTTGGACCTAAAAATTGGGGGTTTTAGAGTACTGTTAGACTGCTTTAAGAAACTTTTGTCAAATTTTCGTTTTCAGAAAAAAAATTTTTTTCGCCCCCTTTGCGCCCCCCTAGCTCGTCTGGAACCCCCCAACCCAGTTTTTTTTATTTCAGAAAAATGTTGCGCTACCAATTACCTACCGTTTGGTGTGAAGCATTGTTTGCCCAGACCCGTGGAGCGTGAGAAAATTGAGGTCAAACATGTCCCGGTCGCAAAATTTTCGCACTTTCTTAGGTCAAATATTTCCAAGTCTTGGTTTTCCACCTACTAGTAGGAATTGGGACTTAAAAATTGGGGGTTTTAGAGTACTTTTAGACTGCTTTAAGAAACTTTTGTCAAATTTTCGTTTTCAGAAAAAAAATTTTTTCGCCCGCTTTTGCGCCCCCAGCTCGTCTGGAACCCCCCAAACCCCAAAATTTTTTTTTCTGAAAACGAAAATTTCACAAACGTTTGTTAACGCAGTCTAAAAGTACTCTAAAACACACAATTTTTAGGTCCGAATTCCGAGTTCCCAATTCGTACTAGTAGGTAGAAAACCGGACTTGGAAATATTTGACCTGAGAAAAGTGCGCAAAATTTTGCGACTGGGACATGTTTGACTTCAATTTTCTCACGCTCCACGGGTCTAGGCAAACAATGCTTCACACCGAAGGGTAGGTAATTGATAGCGCAACATTTTTCTGAAATAAAAAAAACTGGGTTGGCGGGTTCCAAACGAGCTAGGGGAGCGCAAAGGGGCGAAAAAAAATTTTTTTTTCTGAAAACGAAAATTTGACGAAAGTTTCTTAAAGCAGTCTAATAGTACTCTAAAATCCCCAATTTTTAGGTCCGAATTCGTACTAGTAGGTGGAAAACCGGACTTGGAAATATTTGACCTTAGAAAAGTGCGAAAATTTTGCGACCGGGACATGTTTGACTTCAATTTTCTCACGCTCCACGGGTCTGGGCAAACAATGCTTCACACCAAACAGTAGGTAATTGGTAGCGCAACATTTTTCTGAAATAAAAAAAACTGGGTTGGGGGTTCCAGACGAGCTAGGGGGGCGCAAAGGGGGCGAAAAAAAATTTTTTTTCTGAAAACGAAAATTTGACAAACGTTTCTTAAAGCAGTCTAAAAGTACTCTAAAACCCCCAATTTTTAAGTCCCAATTCCTACTAGTAGGTGGAAAACCAAGACTTGGAAATATTTGACCTAAGAAAAGTGCGAAAATTTTGCGACCGGGACATGTTTGACCTCAATTTTCTCACGCTCCACGGGTCTGGGCAAACAATGCTTCACACCAAACGGTAGGTAATTGGTAGCGCAACATTTTTGTGAAATAAAAAAAACTGGGTTGGGGGGTTCCAGACGAGCTAGGGGGGCGCAAAGGGGGCGAAAAAATATTTTTTTCTGAAAACGAAAATTTGACAAAAGTTTCTTAAAGCAGTCTAAAAGTACTCTAAAACCCCCAATTTTTAAGTCCCAATTCCTACTAGTAGGTGGAAAACCAAGACTTGGAAATATTTGACCTAAGAAAAGTGCGAAAATTTTGCGACCGGGACATGTTTGACCTCAATTTTCTCACGCTCCACGGGTCTGAGCAAACAATGCTTCACACCAAACGGTAGGTAATTGGTAGCGCAACATTTTTCTGAAATAAAAAAAACAGGGTTGGGGGGGTTCCAGACGAGCTAGGGGGGCGCAAGGGGGGCGAAAAAAAATTTTTTTTCTGAAAACGAAAATTTGACAACAGTTTCTTAAAGCAGTCTAAAAGTACTCTAAAACCCCCAATTTTTAGGTCCAAATTCCGAGTATCAAGCGAGAAATTAGACTTTGAAATTTTGGTCCCATAGTTAAGCGGACCGATTTTCGGAAGGCTATATCTCAGGACAGCAGCGTCAGATCCACTAATCCTTTGCAGCTGAAAGATAACTCATAAGTATGTATTAGTGTGCCAACTTACAGCTCTCTAGCTCAAAGTTTCAATTTTGGGTCTGAATACTGAAACTTGATGTGACCAGAGAACGACTCTTAAACTACTAAAACTTGTAATTTCTGGTAATTTTAAGCCTGGAATGTGTTTCAAACGCGTTTTTGAATGCAAATTATGCTAAATTTTCTTACCCTGCTTTGCTTCTTTTCAGGAACTTTCAAAATTTTACACCCCCCTTTCCGAAATGCTGGATACGCCACTGTGCCTAGCGGGCATGCAGGGCCCGGCATGCCTCACCTGAGATGCCCTCTGGGCCGGGCCCCCAAAAAGCTGTCCATGCACATGCAGTATCTACTCAAAGTCCAAACAGTGATTTCGGCAGTAAGTAAGAGGGATTAAAAACAACCCGGCAGATTTTTTGTGCTGTTGCAACCGTAAATCTCAACTGATTTGAGTGAATCTTCATCGAACGAGTAACTGAAACTAAGCGCTGAACGGCCCGTTCATAAACTATGGCGTCCAAAAATTCAAAATTTTCCACCCCACCCCTCCTTCTGACGTTTTTTCGACGTTTTAGGCACAATCCCCCTAAAAAACTACAACGTTCTTGACTGACACCCCCCCCCCCGATTAAACTTGTTACTGTCTCTGACAGTGAAAAATGTACAATAAAATGTACATAGTACTGTACTGTAGAAGCTATGAGAAAGAAACTTTTTGGTAGTTAACTACCGTTTTGGCAGTTGGAAACATGAACTGTGTCGAGTTTTCCTTGTAATACAGTTGCAGACAAAAGCTTATTGGGCACCTAAAAAACGTCGACGTTTTCGATGCCTACCCACCACCCCCTGCGACGTTTTCCGACGTTCAACCGACCACCCCCACCCCCCTCTCTGAACGTCGTAGTTTTTGATGGCCCCTAACGAAGAATGTGGGTCATCAGTAAACCCTCGTTGCGAGCCCACAGCAGTAGGAATCTGTTTTATAATCAAATGCAATGGATTCCCTCTTGTTCACTACGAAAATCACTGTTTTGAACTTAGGGGCAATCTCGGGAACCAAAGCAAGCATAGTGTCGTAGTAAAAATTTCAGCAATCTTTCAAGAGTTTATTTGTCTTTCACTTAAAAGAAACATTCATTCGAATCGGTTGCTCTTGCTACAGAAAAATATCTGCGGGTTGTATTTTTTGAGGGGCCTGTATTTTCGGATCGGAGTAAGTATGAGTGGGTTGGGCTCTCTAGCTAGTGAATAACCCCAAACACCCTCCCTAGTACATATACTGTACATACGGTACGCGTTGTAACCCTACTAGGAGAAACGCTATAGTAGCAGTTCAACAGTTAAAATGGTACTGCAGTATTTTCCTAGAGCGTGTAGAATAATTTATTAATCGACAGATCTGTAGACCTTCTTATAGGCAGCATTTAGAAAGCACAAACAAAGTTCCTATTTCAGATGCGTTCTAAACAAATTCACCGAGATGTGCGAGCAACAGTTCGGTCCCGGGGGTGATTGGATCTTGCACCCTGACCCCACCACTCTCACCAAGACCGATGCGTTTGAGTTGTCCGAGAACGCTGGATTGCGTTTCTATCGCGGTGGCGTCACACTAATGCGTCCATCTAAGGGCCCTTTCGACCTGCTAAATGTAATGTAACAGATCATCCGATTAAGCGCCAGGGGCCTTCGGTCGGTACTGAGCTGAAATTTCAGGGGTACCAGATAGCGTACTAGTAAAAAAGGAAGTCTGTGCCAAAATTAGCGACTTGGCTGTTTCTTGTAAAAACTAACGCTGCAGTGATTTGACCAGGGTTGCAGAGAAGTTTGAGCTCCGGTCTGATCTAGGGTACACTCTGACGTGCGTTACGCTCAGTCAGAACATTAATTTGGGCGAGGTACAGTAAAAAATGAACTCATTTCTGAAAGATCGTAGAAGCATATACTAATCGGAGTCGGCAATGACCCTAGAGTGGAATTCTGTAATCACCTCAATTTCATCCCAATTGGAAAAGGTTTTGGTTTTGGTGGTTGGTGTTCAGAGTAAGTTTAGCGCATAGGTTTGCCTCAGACAGGGGGTCGAGATTAATTATGAACCCCAACGGTTCCATGAAAAGTTATTCACAAAAACTCGGCAGGTCGCTTATTTTTTTGGAAAGACTAAACATCGCGCAGAATCGCTAATTCGGGGGCTACAGTTTCAGATACCTTTCTGCTAGAAATCCCTTGCTCTTTTGCTTGATTTAAGACATCATTCTTGTTTCCAACACGATACAGGGGGTGACAGAAAAGTGAACTAGTAGGATGTGTGTGACCCTCCTTGCTGGTGAGGGAAGCCACACAAGCCCTGATTACATGTAGGAACTGATATCACATCTAGAATCCGGGTGACGGCATACACCTGTGGATGACTGAAAAGCCGTTCTACACCTTTTTGGATGTGGCCAATAGACTCGCTGAGAACAACCGAGACTGCTGACTCCGCACTGAAACACTATTTTGGTACTGGCTTTTTTATATTCTGTATTGAGTTTTATAGGTAATGGTAAGGCTATGTGGGCGTGATTGTTCTTACCAAGCACATGTACATGTGACCTTTTCAAGTTGGTCTGGTTGTTTAGTGTAATAAATCATTTAGCATAAAAGAAGTTGCATTCCTTCAACTAGAAAAAATGGCCATCGAGTTTTCAGCTTCACCGTTTCCAGTGTTCAATGAACAGATATGTGCCGAAATTACAGTGTTGGTCAAAAAGACCGCCTGGCCTGAAAGGTTCAGTTCGCTTCAGAAGGGCAAAACTCTGGGCTACAGAAGGCTACGTAGCAGGCCAAGATTTGGCAAAAACTAAGCACGAATAAATAATAGTAATAATCGTGCCAATAATCTTTTCACGCAGGTTGAAAATTCAAGGAATGGCGGCCGTTTAAAGTTATTCGGAAAACTGAAAAAAAGCCAGATCATCATTTTTTGGCCCACAGTGAATTTAGGCAAACATAGTACTCTTCTAAGCGACGTATTTTAAAACTATGATTTATGTACTACCGGAGATTTCCGCTTATAAGACCACCATAGTTAGAAGACCATGGTCTTTAAATAGGTTTTTGTTTCCAGTTATAAGACCATGGTTGTTCAAATAGGTGGTCAGAAAACTTGGTTCATAGACACCCATTTTCCAGTTCCAGACCATGGTCTTAGATTAATTGACCGATTTTAGTACACAATTAACTGTTTTTAAAGTGAACAAAAGCTGTCCATCGTGAGAAAACAAAGGCAGAAGTACATATTTTCTACCTCCGGATCCGGAAAAGCTTGACCTACAATGTAGGTCATAAATGCATCGCTGGAGTCAAATGCAGGGCTTACTGTTAAAAATATTTTGCGCTTTTGCTTGATATAAGAATTTTCTGAACAAATCACTCAGAGTGGGTGGTAAAAAAAAGGTCAACCCGGAAGCTGTGGCCTTCCTTGCTTATGAGGGAAACCACAGACAACTGTTACATGTACGCAGATGACATCTAGAGTCGGAGTGAAAGTCACAAAATCTGGTTGTATTGTCAGAAATTATTTGATTCGAAATAAGAGAACATTACGTCCAGTCAGAGCAGAAACTTTGAGTTTCTTAATTCTACCTTTTGAACAACCTGTACACATGCAAACATTTCCAACCACAGAACCAATTTTTATTGTGTACATGTACAACAAACTTTATTTTTCATCATTTTATCGCCACCACTCTTGCTACAGTTTTGAGAATTTCATCAAGCAAAGTCTGCCTATAACAATAGTTTCTCATTCCTGTAGGTAGTTGTTCAAAAGTGGCGCGCATCCCTTCGCAATGATGTTCAAGCTCCGTCACATACGGTACTAAACACCGAATCAAGTAACGCAAAGTCAGTGTCCAGAAAATGCTAAGAAATATTATTAGTAAGAATTTTTCAAGTCGCGACACCAACATCAGCCACAGTTTGAGTTCCTGAGCCCGCTGCATTCTTTGTTCAATCAGGGTGAGCCCTTCTCTTAGTAACGCTCGAATAATAGCTGTCTGATCCCTGATGTTTGAATAGAAGTATCGATTTTCTTCCATAAATGGTATATGACTCATAACTGGATGTCGCTGGCTTAGTACCTCCAAAGCCCTTTTTGTGCCAACCAGAAACTTAGCTCTTTCTGGAAACGCTGCGCCCGCCTGAGCATAGTCTTGCAGGTAAATCAAAAGCGTAGCACAGAATATGGCCGCTCCCAGCAGGATTGTCTGCCAGAGAATATAGTGATCTAGAAAATATTGTGAAGTACATGTACTTAATGAACGAATTCTCTAAATGAACAAACTACTCTCACTAATGGCAGGAGTAGGATTAGACATTGGAGGCATGAGATCTGTTACCAAGACCAGAAGTAGCTGAAGCGCTAAGATGGAGGCCACTCCGAGATTCAGCTTCTCCATTCGTGAACCCCGACTGTCAGACTTGTAGAAAACACCCATATATGTAGACTGAATAACCATTACTGTAGGCAGTATAAGAGCCAGCGCCCAAAACCACGGTTGGCGAGACAAGACCAGGTGAAATTCAACATAGGAATGACATTGCGGAAATGCTGAAACAGTCAGACAGACAGACAACCATCACGCCAACCCACCGCCATCAACTGACCAACCCAACCATGACCAATAACCTCCCAACCAAGTGCCCGCAAACAACTGGCTAACCAACAACCCCAACCAACTGACAGTGACCAACTGGCCAACCAACAACCCCCAACCAACTGACAGTGACCAACTGGCCAACCAACAACCCCCCACGAACTGACAGTATGTATGTATGTATGAACGTTTATTCAGACGATACTCAGTCCAAACAGGGAACCAAAACTGTAATGTAAAGTACCAGAAGTATGGAACCCAATGTACGTGTACTCCTCCCTCCATCTACCCAAGTATGGGCAGTGACCAACTGGCCAACCAACAACCCCCACGAACTGACAGTGACCAACTGGCCAAGCAATAACAACCCCTACCAACTGACCATGACTGACTGGCCAACCAACAACTCCTAACCAACTGACCATGGCCAACCCGCCAACAAACAGCCTCTAGCCAACTGACTAGCCAATCAATGACCCTCACCAACTCAATGTGACTGACTGGCCAACCAACAACCCCCAAACAACTGACCGCAACTGACAGACCAACCAAGGACCCCAACTAACTGACCAAGCAACAACCTGCAACGCACAGCCTGGGACCAACTGACCAAGCAACCGTGACAACCGATCGACTGTAACCGACTGACAAAGCGTGCACTAAATAGAGACTGAAGCAATCAAAAGACTGTTGATACCTTGATGCGGGTCTGATCCGTTGGCAATTTCACATTCTTGGTGAAGTTTGTGTCTAATACTGTACACTGACCATTCCTGATTTTCCAGCAGTGGCTGATGGTCAAATACAAGTGAGTACTGCAACTCCATGGTGGGATAGCTGCCAGCGCCGAAAGTAATTGTGCATTTCTGGATGTCCCAAGGGAAGTAGAGCACATTCATTACACATGATACTGTGTCTTTGGCCATGTAAGACTTGTACAAAGTGCCCATAAACTTCTTTCTGTGCTTCTGCGTCACAATTGCTACCGGTTGGTTTACTGTTTGCGTGCTTGATTCTTCCATAACCACACTAGAAACTAGTTTGTCCAGGTGTTCTATGCAGTATAATGTGATAGTAGTCGTAATCACAGTACTGGCATATACAGGGTCCGCCAAAAAAAAACAACCCAGCAGATTTTTCGCTGTAGCAACCGCTAATCTCAACCGATTTGAATGAATCCTTTTTAAATGAAAGATAAATAAATCCTTAAAAGACTGCTGAAATTTTCATTAATGTACTCTGCTTAGTTCCTGGGTTATTGGCTCTCAAAATCAAAACAGTGATTTTGGCAGTGAACAAGAGGGATTTTTTATTATTCTGCACTTCGTAATAAAACGGATTCCTGCTACTGCTAAGGGCTCTTGGAGGCTTTACAGGTGACACAGAAGCTCGGTTTACTTCAACACTAAAGCATCATTAGCCCTAGCAGTAGGTATCTGCTTTATTATGAAATGCAACGGAATCGCTCTTGTTCTTTGCCAAAATCTGTTTAGACTTAGAGGGTAAATATCTCGAGAACTCAACTGTGAATCTGTATAAAAATTGCACCAATCTTTGAAGAATTTATCAATCTTTCATTCAAAAAGTGTTCATTCAAATCGGTTGAGTTGAGATTCATGGTTGCAAAAGTAAAAAATCTGCTGAGTTGTTCTTTATCACTCTTGTTCACTGCCAAAATCTGTTTTGACTTTGAGGACAAATATCTCAGGAACTAAGCAGGCTATCTTAAGAAATGTTACATCAATCTTTCAAGAATTTATTTATCTTTCATTTAAAAAGGATTCATTCATTGTTGTTTGCGGTTGTTGAGTTTTTGTTGAGTTGAGATTTGCGGTTGCTGCAGCAAAAAAACTGCTGGGTTGTTTTTTTTGCGGACCCTGTAGATACAGTACAGTATGGCTTGGTGCCATTGTACTGTATGTGTCTACTAAAGTACTGAACCTGTTGTAAACGAAAGTATCGGGGTGCCAGATCTTGTCGCGTGCAACTGTGATGACTGTGACGTTTGCAAAGTTTTCAGGATTCCAGCCCAGTCTAGGATCACGCCATATTTCAGCCACAAACACTCTCAGTGTAACTTGTTGCTCTTTGGTATCCTTAAAAAGTTAACATCCACTCTTTACCTTAACCTTAACGTCAACCTTTGACTTCGCTCTCTTTTATATACCGTATACAGGATAATTCACATATCCCACCCGGTTTCGCAAGCTCGGAGCGTTTTTGTTTGGGGTGGGCCGAATCGGCTGATCTAAATCATACGATACGTGGACATATTTCTATTACAAATTGTTGCTTGTTTCGTTACGAAATGCCCGAAAAAGGAGAATTCTACCACAAACTGAAATTTGCAACGTTGGTGCTCAAAATCTTAAACCATCGCGATTGACGCTTCATTCGCCAGCATAGTTTGTGTAGTGGTTTAGGCCGCAAAGCCACTGTGCGCGAGCTCGTGCGCTTATCCTCTCTGCGCGGCAAATTTCTTGCCGCAAAGAGTTGGTCATCGGCACGAAGCCCCCACCCAGGCCACCGAAAGCTGGTGACAGTAGATAGATAAATGGGAACCGACTGGATCTGCCTAAGCACCGAAGCCACAAAGCATGCGATGTTGGAGGAGAAGGTCGATGACGTCTGGAGCTGTCTGATAAACCACCTATGCCAGTCCTCCTCCGGCGGCCGTCGGTAGCTGACGACAGCACCATGACGTCAACATGCCGCCAAACGCTCTCTTAGTGACTGGCACCCAACAGCATGGCTTGGCTAGGACTAGTGAGTGATGCAACCGGGAGTGGAATACCGGGATTCGGGAAAACCGGATTACCGGGAAATGAGAATATCGGGAAAAACCGAGAAATACCGAGATAACCGGGAATATCGAGAAATCGATTAAAACGCAGGCAGCATGATAAAACATGAATGTTTTCAACATCCGGTTTAGCTATTGATACCATTTCTAGTCGGTTTTCTCAAGGATTTTCTCTCACATCGGGCTAAACCACGGTACACTGTGAGATCAGATTTATGTTGAATGGGTTAGTGAGTTGGTTTGGCAGGCACCAGGCAGCTCGATGTCAATTGGACCAAAAGAGTTGTGTAAGAATAGCCAATCAATGAGCGGCTTTTGTCAATTGAAGGCCTTTATACAGTTGGAAGCTTAGAACATAAAGTTTACGTCCTAAACCAATATAAAAATATTTGGAACAAAAGAAAAGCTGTAAAACATGGCTGTTCGCTCCAATTCAGCAAGTAGCAGTCATTTGAAAACTTATTCAAAGTTTTGCGTGCCGCTGGTAGTGGCAAAACAGAGTTGGGTATACAGTAGATGTAGGTATGGGCGACGATTTTTAATAATTCGCGCTACGACCACAAAAATATGCTGAAAGGGCCGATAGCATGACCGCATAGGACAATTCAGGCAAAAAACCGCATTCGATTTCATTAAAAATTAGAAAAATGCGATTTAATGACAGCCGCCTGCGAAGGACTTTTCTATGGCGCACTTGGTACCATTTTTATTATGGGCAATATATTTGAATAACTCGCGCTACAAGAAAAAGTTTATGCTAAAACGGCGATAGCATGACCGGATGCGATAAATTACGCAAAAAACCGCACTTGATTTCATGAAGAATTAGAGAAATTCGCGTTAAAAACAGTTTTTGTGTGAGCCGCGCAGTTTAGTAATTAGCATTTGGTCGCACGTTTGAACTGAGACTTATTTTCTGTGGCGCGATTTACGAAGATGCAACCCACTCGATTGTTTAAAATCTACTAGAAGGCCGTGAATATCCGTAACACAGCTAAATTAATGCGATAAAGTATGATTGCAAGCGTTGCACAAAATAAAATACTGAAATGGGAAAAATTTAGGGTTACAGAAACTTCAACACCGTTTGTGGGGTTAACGACAAACAGCAGAGAGCCAATTCTTGTATCATTCGAAAGCCTGAAGTCTACTGTACTCAGAACCGATTGAAACCCTTTCGCCAAATTCATCGTTTTACCACAACAATAAGGAACACGAAAAAAGTCCACGAAAAAGCCGATTTTCAGTAGTTAAGAAAGAATCCAATTTGTGGGGACCGCGTCAAACTGCGTTAAGTAAGAAAAAGAGTGGTGCTATATAGGTACCAAGTTACGCTGATTTCAAATCCGATTGAAACCAATTTAAATAAACTCTCCTTTCAACAGAAAATGGACGATGAAAAACGACGAATTCAGTTTTTGAGAAAAAAATGTCCTTTAACGGCTGAATTATGGTTCAAAATGCATCTTATTCGATAGCTCGTACTCTGTTTCATATAAGTACATCACTTCCTACCATCAATAACTGAACATAAAGAAGAATTTGCGCTTGAAGTTGCGAAAACCGTTTTCTGACCATATTTTGCCTGTATTTTTGTATTTTCTAAACGGCGCAGCCGGACGAAGCGTGCCCATCCATAGTAGATGTCACTGAAATACATAGTATCTGCAAAAAAACTGTCAATACTGCCATAAAATATATTTCCCGGTATTTCCCGGTATTAGAGAATGGTGAACCGGGATTAGAAACCGGGAGTGAAAATACCGGGAATTCCCGGTTCTTCGGGAAATACCGGGATCCCGGTTGCATCACTAGCTAGGACGTTTCTGGCCAGTGAAAGAAAGGCAAACGTTCGAGATAACGAATTACCGGAGATTTCCGCTTATAAGACCACCACAGTTAGAAGACCATGGTCTTTAAATAGGTTTTTGTTTCCAGTTATAAGACCATGGTCTTCAAATAGGTGGTCAGAAAACTTGGTTCATAGACACCCATTTTCCAGTTAAAAGATCATGGTCTTAGTTTAATTGACCGATTTTAGCACACAATTAACTGTTTTTAAAGTGAACAAAAGCTGTCCATCGTGAGAAAACAAAGGCAGTACATAATATAGATAAAACATGATTCTGATTTTTGTTTTGAACGCAATACAGTTCCTGCTATGCTTCAACACAACCTTTCTTTTTCAAGTTTCAAGCAAAGTTTTACAAGTTAAGCGTAAACTGGTCAGGCATGTCTGGATCTGGAACAGCAATCTAGGTGAAAAACAAATTCAACTATTGGCCAAAAATCCTTTTTTTGCAGTGAAATAACATTTTCCAGTTATAAGACCATGGTCTTCAAAAGGGCGCCAAAAAGTGACCCTAAATTTGGGCATTTTCCAGTTATAAGACCAGGTCTTATAAGTGGAAAACTCCGGTACAGGGTTGCGAATTGGACCACATAGACCACACACCATGATGCAGGGTCATAATAAGGCCCTCTGCTTCAAGCAGTTTCCAACACAACCCGACATTTTTAGCAGTTTTTCGGCTCACAAACAAAAAAGTTCTGATCTGAACCGGGCGCGATCTGAGTGTGAACCACCCTGTATATGTACATATAGCGTTGAAATTATGAAACAAACAACTCACAACTTCCACCAAATCGATAAATTTTATGTGAATCGAAACATTCAACGGTTGAAACTCTTCTACGACAGGCAAAATCTCCTTGTGATATTTGGAACCATTGAATAAATGGTTAATTACTTCCCTTTCGCTCGGTGCAGCTATCCGAAACTGCACAGTACACAAGAGTAAAAAAATTGCCGCTCCAATCATGCTCGTTACAACCAAGAACATACACGTACGTATGTCACTACTAACTGACTGAACTGTCCAAAGTAATGACAGCGAAGAAAACTGGATCTATCAACGATATCGGCCAGTTTATTACACTGCTTCCGAACTGTATAACACTTTTATTTCTTTTAAAAGTCTCTAGCCGGCCGTAATCCGTCGTTCTCTTCTTTCAAAGCAAAAATATTACGTGTTCTTATAGACAGCCCATACATGTAATAACAGGTTATCCGCCGATAGGGGAATGGGTTGGTGGTGACTCCAATTGCTAGGCAAATTTGGGCTAAAAATCGCTAATTTGGGCTCAAATACAGCAAAAAACTGCTGTTTTGCTAACATGCGATCGAATTTTATTGTCTGCAATTCTAAAACTTGCCAGAAAAGTTGGAGCTGTCGGAAAGCCTGGCCTAAATCGGGTTGACCCTCTGTTACATGTACGGTGAAGGGGAAAAAAATTCATAGAGAGCAGCATTTTTTCAAACAGTTTTGTGTTCGTAATCGGGTCTGTGTTCGAATTCATAGTCCACATGTACAAAGCACCGTTCCACCAGTTCCAACTGTTCTATCTTCATCTGCAACGACTCACTGACGTCATGGGTTTTGTAGAGAACTGTATTTCCATCCATAACTACATCCAGTTCAACCAGCAACTTAGTGCCCAGATGATACGCATGCACAGTGTCCACAAACTGAATCGACGGGTCATGACTCATGGCTATCTTGATAACGCGATTGATAAACAAAGCATCAGCACCTCTGCCTGATAAGACCACCGATTGTTCGTAACCTGTCACGAACCAGGTTCCAGCAATGTAGACACTGACCAGTATGGCACCGATGGGGTCTAGGTATGGCCACAATTTATCGCCCATGTAAGCACACACTATGGCAAAGGAGTTGGAAATACAGTCGTTCCTGTGGTCCATTGCTAGCACCCCTATACTAGGACTGACTGATGCATGCTTGTAGCAGATAATCATGAGCAGAAATTTGGTTAGAATAGTAGCTACCATTAGAGCGATGGTGACAAAGCCGACGTCGGGACTGATTTTGCCTGTTACGATCAGTTGAATTGACTGACCGATCACTTGAACGCTAGCCACTGCCATTATCACTGATATGATTACGAGGGCCAGTGGCTCCAGACGTGTACGCCCGCGCGGGTACAGGTATTTGTCGCGCTTTTTGATCGCTCGAGAGGTTACCTGAAATGGTGAGTCAATACCCAACTACGTACAATGTACAGTATAGAGTAAAAACTGGCAAGTCGCTTTTTAACCTTCACTTAAACATTTGGTTCTCGGTCAATTAGTTCTTTATCGATTTGACTCGAATTTTCAGCAGAAGTTAACAAACAATTGGCTATACCTAGGTGTTGGTTTAGTGGGTAAATTCCATCTGGGGCTGATTTTATGACGCGTGAACTAAAAATCACGGTGGTCCATGGAAATTCCAACTTTTTGGGCAATTCAAAGAAAAGAATACTGTATGGCTTTAAAACTTGCAGAAATGCTTGCTTGTGCCATCGGACATAACACACTAAGTGGGCATCCCTGTACCTCAAAGGCCAGCAAAATTGAGGAATTTCAAAACCTAGATAGAAAATCCCATAGCTGTTAATCAATATAGATTTCAGCAGAAAGTTTGACAAACCAAAGAACCTCATATCTAAACTCACTTCTACGGCAAGCCTTTCCGATGGTGTTCTTGAGAAATAGAAAATCTTCAGAATCGTCATTTTACTGGTTTTCCGGATGAAAGTCACATTTAGTCATACTTTTTGAAATTCCCCAATTTAGCTCCTTTATTGCACTCTATTAGCTGCCAAGGTACGAGGTACCGTGAGCACCCTAAGCCTAAAACTAATCCTGATTTCCATAACCTGAGGTTTTTCCAGGAAGCACAAAGCCGATTATGTTCCTAAATGTAACAGTAATCTAACCCTAATCAAACAAGTGTACAAAGTGAGTGCCATTATAAAGGTGAAAAACTGCGCTAAAGCTATAAGCTCCGTTGTGGTCTAGTGGTTAGGATTTGCGGCTCTCACCCGCAAGGCCCGGGTTCAATTCCCGGCAACGGAACAAACTTTTTCCCAACTCACCCAAATCACCAATCCACTGGTCAGGTCGACC
This sequence comes from Sabatieria punctata, assembly GCA_030248155.1. Taxonomy (NCBI): domain Eukaryota; kingdom Metazoa; phylum Nematoda; class Chromadorea; order Araeolaimida; family Comesomatidae; genus Sabatieria; species Sabatieria punctata. Next base: position 24,550 of record JASANB010004914.1, on the reverse strand, counting down.
GCCGAATCCACCAAGCTACTAACAATCGAAAGCGAACCGGAAAGAATGGTAGCGGCCAGTTTAGCCAACATCAGCAGTATATTCACAGCTAACGTAAGGGAAGCCAACTTCTTGGCCATTTTCTCCGCATTCTTCTGCTTCTTCTCGCCCTCTTCCAGCTCTCGCTCGTCGCTCTGCTGTCGTTCGGCAAAGTTGTTCAACATCTGCTCGTCCTCCTGCCACAGCTTCAGTAATTTCTCCTGTCTGTGGTAGAACTTGCGAATCTTTTTCGGAGGCTTTTTTTCCAGCTCCGCATTTTGCACTTCTTCTGGGGCTTGGCCTTCTTGCAATTCTATAGCCGATTTGGCCATGGTATTTGACGGTAAGAGAGCGAAGAAAAGACAGGTTTTAGATGAAGACTACGTGCGAAGAAACCAGCCTAACTGCATAGTGCCGGACTGACAGCCGTCGGGCTCTAGGCATCCTACGCACACAAATTTGTAAATGAGCCTGTCAGTCGGCCCGGCCGGCCGGCCGGCCGGCTGGAGCTCCTAAAAATCGATCGATAACCCTAACCAACATGATTGACAGAACTGCAGATAAGGTTGCGCCAAATAAATACACTATTCTACGCGATCGATGCACAGATTACTGAACGCATGTAATTGCAGATTTGGGGGCTGTCCCCCCACCCTTCCCCCGGTACGTTTGCCTTGTCCTATTTTTTCTGGGCAGCAATTTTTTTTACAATTTCAGACATTAGATTTGCTTTAGAGATTACCGGTAAAGGAGCGAGTTTTTAGGTGCTACTGTTGTAAAATACCAGGAATTTCGTTTGTGTATGTGTATTGTATACAATAAGAATTTCAAATGTATTAGTTTTGTGTATTTTAAATACCAAAAAAAGCTGCTACGTTTGTGTAGCACATGTGTTTTGCGTACTTTTCTAAAACGAGCTAGAGAGAGCCTTTGAGAGCGTTTTCATTAATCAGAGGTAGGTAAACAGACAGAAAATAACGCAATCTTTCGTAGAACCATCAGAAACAGCGCACAGATTCGAAAGAAAGAAATCGAAAAAATGCTGCTCAGTAATTTTGAGAAGGTTTTGCAGTTGAGCTAAGTCAAGTACACAATACACAAAAAATACACATTGCATTTCCCGTTTGTGCTTGTTATGTGTATGCAGATTCATTTTCCGTTTGTGTAGTATTAGTATTGTGTATGCACAAACCGGTTTGTATATTGGTGTTGGTATTGGTATACGGTTTGTATACTCCTCCTCCAAAAATTGTGCTCTCCCCGCTAGCATCAACTCCTCCAATCCCGCTCGCCGTAGGCGGATGATCTGTACAATACATCCATGATATTAGGTTCCTTTACGCACTTGTTTGATTACCGATTTATTTTGAAAATGCGCCGTTGCCATGTTTTCAAGCCTAAGCAAGGCTTGGACTCAGGCAAGCCAAAGAAATATGTTTTAACCGCTCATTATTCAAATTTTGTGTTTGATTGACAGATTACCTTTTGTAATCGTTGTAATATAGACCAGATGCGGTCTTATCTTATATCTGTTGCACCAAACGGAACGGCATCATTGTTTATTGTTCTTTTATCAAAATTTACGACATCTTTATATAGTGAATTTCAATTCTCTACCTTTCTTATATACTGGCCCAACAGCTCTCAGGTCCGGTTTGTTCTGCAAAATGTTTCCTAAGAGCCTTGTGTTCTTCAGTCTACTGGCTTTCGGCAGTTGTCTGGTGCACAAACACCCTCTCAGACGAATTCAATCGTTCAGGGAGCGAAAATTGAGAGAAGGAACATGGCAACACTATTTAAAACTGAAGGACTTGAGGCTAGCAATCGCTGCTGCGTCCGGGTCCCAACCACAGAAAGACTATGAAGATGTATGGAAGGAAAAAGTTGTTAATTGAGTAAACATAATGAAATTTATAGGAAATTTACGTAGCAGAGGTAACCCTCGGCACCCCCTCGCAAACGTTTGCAGTAGTGCTGGATACAGGATCGTCTAATTTGTGGGTTCCCGATGTGAGGTGTGGCGAGGGCTGCTCGGCCGCCTGCAGCGAATTGGGCCCTCTTTGTAAGACAATTTGTCGCAAGGAGTGTTGTCCGGATGCCTACACTGGAAATAACTTCGCAAACGCATGCGGTAAGCGCTTTCACGGAATCGCCAAACTTTTATACTGATTGAAACCTAAAATAAGAAGATCTATAAAGTCCGATCAGTGAAGCCTTTTCTGCACTAGTCAACGAAAAGTCAGACTTTAGGTGATAATTTATTACAGTGGCCTGCTTCCTAGTTGCACACCAGTAATTATAAAAATCTATTTATTTTGGCTATTGCTAATGATATTGAACGTACCTGTTAACTGAAATGCGATTTTTGCCTCAGCTCTAAAGGTAGATTGTGTTTTTTGTACTGTTATTTTTTTAATTTGAATTGGTATGGGTTTGTTTGGGTAGGTATTTTTTACAATACCCATACTCGGGTATGGGTAGGTATTTTAAATATACCCGGGTATCGGGTTTAAACTGGGTATTTTTTTAAAAAAATCGCGGCATTATATAATTGGGCGGTATGGGTATACCGATCAACAGTAGTTTTTTTGGTATTGTTTGATTTCTAAATTTAAACGCTCCTTGTGTTTTGACTTGACTTTAGCTAACAAACACCAGTACAACCAAAGCAAGAGCAGCACTTATCATGATACCGGGCGACATTGGTCGATTCAATACGGAACCGGGTCGGCTAGTGGTTTCCTAGGACAAGACAGATTTTGTGTAACTATTTTATTGCAATAACTTATTTATTTTTTACAGTTCTAATCGTTCTAGTTCATTGATGGAAAGTTGTGTGTTGCGAAGCAAACGTTTGGCCAGGCTGTGCATGTGGCCGAATTCTTCGCAGGAACACCTATTGATGGCCTTTGTGGAATGGCTTTTAAAGCTATCGCTGTGGATTTCGTCACACCGCCCTTCATTAACATCATGGATTCTCTGGATAATCCTTATTTCACAGTCTGGATGACTAGGTGCGTAACGTACTGAACGTTCACTTCACATGCATTATAATAATTTTACAGAAGTAATGCTAAAATATTTTTTGCTTATTTTCATCCATTCAAACCTAATAGAAGCAGAAAAATAAAAGGTTTCCGTTCTTTTTCCAGCAAAGGCGATGTAGAAGGAAAAATCGGAGGTCAGGTGACCTATGGTGACTTTGACCCGGACCATTGTCAAGGTCCGATTGATTGGCACCAACTGTCCAGCGCAACTTATTACGAAATCAGAATCGACGGGTAATCAATCGAGTCTATTTTTATTCAATCTAGCAGTTTTCTTTCCAACGCTGTTTTAGAGTGAGTGTAGGCGACTACAGTCACAGCAGCAGCCAAGCAGCGATCTCTGACACCGGCACCTCGTTTCTGATTGGTCCAAACTCGATCGTCTCTTCCATTGCAGACAAAGTGGGCGGCAAATACGACGCCTCCAATCGCTTGGTGGGTCAATAAACCATTTCAAACTAACTTTTTCACACTGCTCCGTTCTAGTATGACATCGCCTGTGACGCCAAAACGCCGGACATTGTTTTTAAGATTGGCGGTAAAGCGTTTGCAATTCCTGCGAAAGATTACATAGTTCCGGTAAAAATAGATTGAAAGAATAACTAGTTATTTTATTAAAAGTGATATTTCAGTTAGGGGACGGTTCAAGCAAGTGTGTGCTGGCCATGCAGGGGCAAAGTATGCTGTTTGGTCCGTCCTGGATTTTGGGGGATACCTTTATCCGTGCCTGGTGTCAAGTTTACGATCCGAAGAACAAGAGACTGGGCTTTGCAAAAGCTAAAATGTGATTCAGGACTAAAAGTTATGTCTATGTAGGTTGAACACTAAACCGGTGATATTTAGGGTAAAAGAAGCAACTAAACTGTTTGATCTTTTAGAGAGTATTATTCAAATAAAGCACCAACTGAAAGGGTTTTTATCTCAATCATGGGATAATTTTGAAGTACGTCTACACAACAACAAATATAACCTGTGCCCAAACCACTATTATACACGTACATATATTTCCAACTGACCATTTTTTCGTATTTAAGTGAAACACCAAACGATGCTCCAAAAATTGTTCCCCCAAAAAACGTATAGTTTAATTAAGTATGTACATAATGTGTTAGTTGCCTACCATTAGATCATGCAAATTTCGGCATCTGATTGTCTGTCAGACAGGTATCAAGTTAGGATCGGTCTATGTATACAAAACAGGTAGTAAAAAGCAACTTTACAAAAAGTTGAAAGTCCAGTTTGGCATATGACCAGCCTGCCTACACATTTCCTTCCCAGGCAATTTGCTCAGTCTAGCGACCAACATGGCCTGTTCTCTGCTGCGACCAACTGTGTATGGAGTGCTTTCACTCCTCTGGGTACGTTTCTAGGTATATTAAAAAACCTACTATACCGGAAATCTGTGGAAAGCACGGTAAAGGCCGTCCATAAACGACGTCGTTTAAGAGCGGAGGGGATCGGCTGAAATGCGACGATAGACTACGCACCAGGAGGGGAAGGCGCTAGCTAATGGGTTCGGAATTTTGGGAACTTTGGTTATGTTATTTTCAATTTTTGTACATTATGGCAGATGTTCTAAATATCGAAAAGGTTCCCAGAATGGTTAGTAGGGATTTATTCAATTGATTAGGCAGTATGGCAACAAGAAAACAAGATAGTACTGCATGTACGACCTTCTTATTGGGGGAATGGAAAACGACCTCGGCTTAGGGGAGGGCCGCCAAAGAAACGACGCAAGGCGATCTTGGGGGAGGGGGGTCCGAAAAGTCCGGATTTTGGGATGACGTCGTTAATGGACGGCCTCTAATTGTCGGAAGTTTTCCTCAAAATCAAGTGACTACGTAAATTTCACAAGTACGTACAACCGTTACAAAAGTTGCCGAAAATTTCGTACTCGGGCAGTACCGCCCCACATCGCAATTCCCGATTTAGATTTATGGTTAACCCTTACTAGCAGAAGCTACTCCATTTGGAGTGGTACCCCACATTGAATCACGCTTTGCGTGTACTGTTGCTAAGTAAATTTATTTTAAATATAATTAAATTATAATTTACTTACCACATGCCCAGAGAAATACAGGGTGGGCCATTTATCTATTCCCCGTTTCATTAGGACATAACTTTTTGCTTTACCGACCGATTTTGCTGAAATTTTGTATAGATACACCCTGATACTTCAAGTTTTTACTGTTAAAATTTTAGCGCGTTCTGACATGAAATGTCTGAATAACAGTAGACTTTTCAAAAGTTCGTTATTGCACTGTGAATTCGTAGTACAGAACGAGGCTGGCGATTTGTTTCTTTTCTGGAAGAGGAGCTGCTTTTTATGCAGGATGGGGCGCCTCCCCACTGGGGCCTGGCGGTGCGTGCATGGCTCAACGAGTGGTTCCCAAACCGCTGGATGGGCCGCGGATCCCCCAACATGCCCTGGCCACCACGCAGCCCGGACTTAACACCCTGCAACTTATTCTTATGGGGCTTTATCAAGTCAAAAGTCTATGCCACGCGACCGGCTGACATTCCAGAACTGAAAGAGCGCATCAGGATGGCCTTTGAAGAGATTACGGTCGAGATGCGGCAGAAGACTATGCTGGAGTACCGACTGAGGCTGGAGAAAGTGATCGAAAAAAGTGGCGGCCACGTGGAGACGCATAACTAGCGACCAGCGAGAAGGATTAATTTTAAATTTTATCTGTAAAAATTTGAAGTGTTAAGACATTTGTATGTAAAATTTTAATAAAATCGATCTGACTGGAAAAAAGTTATGGTTATATGAAACCGGGAATACATAAATGGCCCACCCTGTATAATTAAATTAAAATTTACTTACCATATCTGAGAGAAATTTAATTTAATAATAATTTACTTACCACATTTAATTAAATTAAGTACATTAAGTATATTTAAAATAGGCCTGATTTTGGCGGCTAACACCTTCAGCTTTGCTTCCAACTAAGCAAGGATGCTATAACAGTTATCAGAATGAAAACCAAACGAGGGTATCGCAGGTTTAAGTCAACAACAGACAAGGACAAAGGAAGTTGAGGGCGAGGGGGTTTACCCGCCTACTGCTACTGCCATTTACCTACTGCCCCTCAGCTCAGGCTGCCGCTACCCCCTTCAGGGTATTTTGGAAGAATATTTTGATAAAAGTATGACTAGGTTAGGTTTGAATGAGCAGCTTATTTCAACTTATTTAAACGAAAAATTAGTTAAAAAACCTTAATTCTAGCGAAAAATCGAACTTTTTAGCTTACCATCCTCTCAACCCCCATCAGCCGCCGCTACACCCTCCAGCCAGCCCCTTAGAATTTGAAAAGTTGTCACCTCTCAGCCGAAATGATAGCCGATGTCTGTCAACAGTAATAATGACAGTTGGTCAGAATTAGAACCTCTGTCTCAAAAGGGTTTCCAGTCAGTTTCTGCTTGCATCCACAACAGACAATGCCTGTGAGACTGAACATATGCTATCCCATAGCAAAACTGGTCGAAAAGTACCTAATATCCACTTTTAGCTCGGCAGGTAAAATAGAGTAATTTGTTTTGTGGGAGACTAAGAGAAACCAGAACAAAAACGAAAGGCGGTGGGCGGGCGGGATCCCGGGAAAATTGTACTGTAAGTACTGTATGGCTTGCCATTGAAAGGTATAGATACCGAAATCAGAGACTCACGCAGCACTTGCATTCTGCCAAAAAGGTTCAGTAGTAGCTAGGTTTGTGTAAGTAAATTAAGTATATTTTAAGTAAATTAAGTAAATTATTTTTGGTAAGTATAATTTGCAAATTATAATTATAATTAACTCAGTGGCGTATCCAGGGGGGGTGTAGGGTGTGTACACCCCCCTTTGCGGTGGAGGTAGGAAGAAAAAGTCTGTCAAAAATATACGAAACTAATGAATTACGTACTAAAACTGTCTATTTTGTGCTCAGAATGCCTTCTAAATGCGTTTTTGAAGGCCAAATTTTCAAAACTTTCTCGCCCTGGTCGGGCAGAAGCCCAACCAGGCCATTATAAACTACAAAAACTTGTAATTTCTGTTAATTTTAAGCTCGGAATGCGTTTTAAACGCGTTTTTGAAGGCTAATTTTGCTAAATTTTCTTACCCTGGTTGGGCAGCGGCCCAACCAGGCACTTTCAAAATTTTACACCCCCCCCTTTCCAAAATCCTGGATACGCCACTGAATTAACTTTACCTGTTTTCGTAAAAATTTAATTTAATTATAATTTACTTACGAAATAATTTACTTGTATTAGTAAATTTCTAAAAAATATAATTAAAATTTTAATTATAATTTACTTAGCAACAGTATTTGCGTGCGGCTGTTTTTAGCATAAATGTGATTGGGAAATAAAAGTGCAAAAAAAGTGATAGGTCAGTCACGCTTTTTTGTCAGACAATGCACAGTGCTGCATACAACGCGTGATTGGCCAGTCACGTCTTTTTGAAAATTTCAGTGATTTTAAAAACATATTTTGCGTGACCATTTTTAGGCACGCATTGCATGTCCCTATGGCCAGGCACGCAAAAAATTTCTGCGTCTAAGAGCTATGCTTTGTTTTAGGTTCAGGTTAAGAATCAGGATTTAATTTATGCACCAGTTCAAACTCTAGCTTAGTTTTAGACCTATGGTTAGGCTTAAGTTAAACAGATCAGACGTCCTACCCTACCAAGGACAATTTTTTGTATGATTTACCAGACGGCATCGTCGTCGCGTCAATTAGCCTTTACCTGCATCCGTAAATTGCCACGCTGCCGTATCTACTCAACAAATACGCGTCGAGAACCGTAAACAATTTAAACGAACAGGACTTCCGATAGATTCGGTTGGTATAGAAATATTGTTGAAACTAAATTCAGCTGGCCAGTATTTGGTTTCTGTGCCTGACCGGCTATGGCTACCTTTCGCACCAGCGCCTTCACCAAACCAGTGGCCACTTCCGCATGGCTGAAGTTAACACAAACCGGATTTGCTACTATGACGACGACGACTACTACTACCCCGATCATCGAGCCGTTCGGGAACGAATAGAGCTTCACTACTGTGACTGTTGCAATCGCGGGTATGGACGAACCTGCAATCGTCTGAACCAGAAGGAATACTTTCGACAATTCAACGGAAGTTTAACAGTTTACTTCGTTCCTCCAGAAGACTATGCAACTGGAATTGCAACGGCAGGACTTCTCTCTTTAACCTCGGCTGTGCTCGGTCTGGTGGCTCTTCGAGTGAAAGGATGGGCATCGCTTCTGTTTGTAGGCTTTTTATCTGATTCTGATAATTCTTTAATACATGAAGATCAGTGGGGTTTCAGCTTTTAATGGCAGGGGAGTCAGTGCTCTATGTTGGCTTCAGTCAGATGTACAACATTATGGTAAGAGTCTTCTGTAGTACAACAGTAGAGAAAACTGGCCAATTTTGCCACACTTCTTTCAGGCGTGCTACCAGCAAATTCAAGAGTTGGAAAGCATAGGTACAGCCCAGTCTCAGTCTCAGATGGCTCTACTTTGTTTGCTTGTAAGGAAAGTAGCTATAGTTACGTTAACCTGACTTGGTAGCATCAATTTAGGTGCTAAGCTTCGTAATGGTACTTGTGGAGTGGTGTTACGATGTACAGTGGGGTGCAAAAGTTTAGACGCACCTTGTCCTCTTCAAGAAAAACTGACTTTTCGCTGATTTGTTGGAGGTAATCGGTAAGTGTTATACACCGTTGCATAGCTAAAGATCTTACCAAAAAGGTGGTGCAGACTGCGCTGCAATGGGTTGCGTTATGGTGAAGTTATATTCGGTCTAAGTCAATCTGTCAGAAAAGGGGTTAGCCAAAGTTTAAACGCACTTTCAAAATTCTACAAAATCTGACTAAACTTCTTTCAAAGAACGATTGTAAGAATACCTAAATCAGTGGCGTATCCAGGGGGTGTAGGGTGTGTACACCACCCTTTGCGGTGAAGGTAGGAAGAAAAAGTCTGTCAAAAACATAAGAAACTAATGAATTATGTACTAAAACTGTCTATTTTGTGCTCAGAATGCCTTCTAAATGCGTTTTTGAAGGCTAAATTTTCAAAATTTTCTTGTCCTGGTTGGACAGAAGCCCAACCAGGCCACTTTAAACTACTAAAACTTGTAATTTCTATTAATCTTAAGCCTGGAATGTGTTTTAAACGCGTTTTTTAAGGCTAATTTTGCTAAATATTCTTACCCTGGTTGGGCAGCGGCCCAACCAGGCACTTTCAAAATTTTACACCCTCCCCTTTCCAAAATCCTGGATACGCCACTGACCTAAATACTAATTAATGAACAACAGGACAACTTTGATGCTTTGGAATAATTCAGTCGCACTGTAACGCAATTAATCGTAACACATCTCATCATGGTGAAATTGGTCTGGTCTGCGTAACAAGGTCTACAATTTGAATGGTTTTGAATCTCTCAAACTTCTTATGGATGTGTAAGAGACTGAGACTGCTAATCAGGCTAAACAAACTGTGCTTATGATAACAGAACCACGAAAACAGAACATTTTTTAATCAGATTAAGGTTGACAGATCATTACTGTTCCACATCTGTCACACTGAGGTTTAGTATTCTGGTCTTCTCAGTGTTTGTAATCGACTGCAACCAACAAACATGGGTTAACTCATATGGTTTTTACATGTATTATTGTTTCTCTTATGCAAAAATACCAGAACATGCCATTTAGGCACCTTACTCAGTAAACAGCACTATAACCAGCATATTGAATATCCAGTAATGATCCGCAATAATCAACTGACGGCAACTGTTTCAGTTTATTCAGTGTCAATCGGTCCAGAAACATAGGAAGAGTGATACGAGAGAGAGAGTACCCAGGCGTAGCACTTACAGATACCCTATTCATTCATAGATCGGTTAAAGTTGCAGAAACGCAATAAAAAAGGCATGGTTTTTTTTGGCACGAAAACACGATACAGAAGAAGACGCAATCACAGAAGCATCTAGAGCATTCCAGACGTCTACAACACGGTTACAAAAAGAATGCTTTACAAAATCTACTCTACTGTGATTCATATACAACTTTAAAGGGTGTCCGCGCAATGTCAGTAAAGGAGCGAAAGAGAAAAAATCGGCAAAAGACAAGTCAACAAGACGATGGACAATTGCATATGTTGTAATTAAATCACATCTTAACCATCTGACCTGTAATGGCTCTAACTCAAAAGATCTAATCGTTGTTGTCTAAACTATCTACTGATCTAATCTAAACTTGTCTTGTTATTTACTATTTAGGTGTTCATTCAACTTTTATTTGAAAGATCTGAGTCGGATTTTGTGGGATTTTTAAAGTGCGTTTAAACTTTTGCTAACCCTTTTTCTGACAGTCCGGTTTAGACTGGCTATAACTTTGCTATAAAGCAACGCATTGCAGTGCAGTCTGCGCTAACCTCCTCCCAACATCTCAAGCTATGCAACGGTGTATAACACTTGCCAATTACCTTCAACAAATAAGTAAAAAGTCACTTTTTCTTGCATCTGACTGAGTGCGTTTAAACTTTTGCACCCCTCTGTAAATAACGAAGGAAACAACCAAACTCCAACTAATGGTGAGGTGGTGCAAAATTCTAAAACCATGCTGCATTGTACTTCTTTAGCTGATGCTCAATCTTCCGAATGTGGTTCAAAGAAGTCAGAAAAACTAGTTACACGGTGGTTGAAGTCACTATCATTCTCACTTTTCTTCCTAAGTTTGGGTTGCTATGTGTTGCACATGTCAGTCTTTATGTGAGTTTAGTTTACAACCAGATTTCATATAATCAAACGTATTTATATTGCCGATTTAGGGTCGAACATGGCCAATACAGACTAGAGCGAAGTTACTCAATTTGGTTAACCTATGCCGTTTTAACAGGCACAGGTTTAATGACTGGGTTGTTGGTCTATCTACAACAATACTGGAGCCACAAAAAAGCACTGGTCAAATACCTGAACACCATACTAGCTACTCTACTATTTCTTTTAACCTTTGTCTTGCCTGTGGTATGCTTCTACAGAAAATATTGTCGTCGACCTACTGTTTCTTATTACGATGATCCGGGCCCATACCGGAATGGCTATGATTTCAACCTGAAGAAAATCGATAAGTATTTTCGTGATCTTGGGTTCGACTTTCGTTCCTACCACAACTCGTATGACTTCGCGCTGGCGCTCTGGTCAGCTCAATGCAGTACGAATTAATTGATGGCTTTCGCTACGAAGTCAGAAGCAGTGTTGTGCCAAACGAAAATTTTTCTAATTTAGTCAGTGAAAGTTAGTCAAAACTCTTCAAATTTGACTTTGGTAAGTAAAAGTTAGTAGCTAAATTCGTTTCGATTACTTAGTTATGAGTGTAGTTAAAATAAACTATAAGAAATGAAATAAGGTCATTAATAAATTTAACCGATTTGTTTTAGCTCTCTAGACCCCCATATGATCAAAGCATTCACAAATTAACAGTATTTCTCATTATTTTCGACAAAAATTTCGACATATCACCGTTAGTTTATCAAAAAGCTGCATAACAATCATAGCATCAGGACCAGTGAAAAATATAGGCAGTGAAACAAACGAAAGTAGCAGGAAAGAGATTGGACCAACAAAGTGGCAGAGCAGAACGAATTACTGGAGGTGAAGAATCGGAGAGGGAGGAGAAGGAAGAGGGCGAAGCGCCCATCTTTAGCATGATAACTTAACTGAATGTTACTAAACTCATTATAACTCGATTTCTTACTTAGTAATTCTCTGAAAATGAGTTTAGTTAGAGTTGAGTTTAGTTAGGCGAAATCTGAGTTTAGTTAGTAAAAGTTAGGAACTAATTAACTAACTAATGTTTTTACTTAGCAAATAACTAACTAAATTCAGCGACACAACACTGTTCAGAAGTGACTAGTCTAGTCAGTTCTAGACTTCAAGTTTTGTATATTCCTTTTAACCAATTCTATTTTAGTTGTCGTTTGGTTGCTGTCGTCTGTTCACCTGCTCTGGTGGACTCTTTTTACATGTGAATTGTTGAAGACTTTCTGGAATCTTCTGCGGAGCGCCTTCGTATTCATATGCAAACTGCTAGTAAGAGTAATCTGAGACTCAGCAATAATAAAGAATCCAATTTGCTTCAGAAATTGTTGCCCAAGTTAAAGCCACGAATGCAGGCCGCGTTTGAAGAAGCATCAGCAGGATTAACAACAGCTGTGCACCTCTATTACCCTATTTGGACAGAATTCACTACCAAGACAGGCGTACTACTGAAACTGAGAAAGGAGGTGCATATATACTGCATACTTCCACTGTGCAAATTGATAAAATGACTATATTTCAGGTTGCTGTAGACAAAGATCAGAAACCGAACATAGAGGACCCTGAGATAAACAGTTATCAAAACCCTGCTGCTCCCGAAGCCGTTTGACCATTTCTATCCATAAAATGTCTCTGACAGTTATGTACAGTTTTTCGTTTGTGGCAATAGGTTTTCTAATCCAAACTTACACATACGGGTATGGGCTACACTACTACTTGAATCTTTGTCACAGTTCAGTCTGTATAAATCTGCTGATTGTTTGATGGAATCTATTGGACCAACTAAGACGCCACAAAAAAACCTAAATAGTGGTTATTGTGTCGTTCACACGTACTGTAGAGTGATGTAAAATTTTTGAAACGTAATGTTTGCTATTTACTGCAAACTTTGAACAAAGTACAGTGCAAGGTTAGTTTCAGTTTAACGGTATTTTTACAGTTTCTAAATTCCTGTTTAATTTTCTATTAAAAACACTAATTAGATCAGATACACCTACATACCATATATCATAAATAACTATCTATCTCAAAATTAAATGTCGCATCTTTGCGCCCATACAGATCATCAATTAGAGTTCTCAAAGGTGCCATAGAAGCTATTATATCTGTTCTGTCTGTCAGGCTGTGTAGCAACCAGAGGGCTCTTCTTTCTGTTTGCGGCACGCTTCAGCTGAGCACCGCTGACTCTGACTCTTTCGATCAGATTCTGCCATCTGTCAATGCGTCTGAACCTCTCAGCTTCTGCTGCACTCACTGTGCTCATCTGTTCAGCTGTCAGCTGAACGTTGCGCAGTGTGCTCATTATTGGAGTATCCTGCAAGAACAATAATCTTTTTTTTAATTATTGGAAGTTGTAGAATACGTTCTGATCTGATCTCCAGTTCTGATCTGACAAGAACAATAACAAGAAGAATAAGTCTAAGAATATGAATAAAAGATTACAGTTTAGGAAAAGAATGAGATCAAGATTAAAATCAGAATTTAGATTAAGAAGAAGAATAGAAATATGAATAAGATTAAAATTAAAATTAGAATTTAGATTAGGAATGAGAATAAGAATAAGAACAAGAATAGAAATGAAATAAGAATAAGAAGAATGGAACAAGTGAATGAGATGAAAACCAAAAACAAAGTATACAGAACACGATAACAAGAAGAAAAACAGGAATAACAGAACAAGTACGGAACAATGAAATAGCAAAACAAAAGCAATAAAAAATAATAGTAATAAACCGAACATACAGGAGAAGCAGCAGACGCTAGTGTGTGAGGAAGTGCTCTGTCGGTCTTCTGTAGAGGGAATTCAGTAGAAGGAAGTTGATTGTGAATTTCATCAGCCATCAATTCTCCAACATAGATGTTTCTGTCCAAGATAAAGTTCAACTCTGAAAACTTGTTCCGTGCTCACCTGTTGAACGAATTTGTGCTTTATTCGCTATATTCTGTCTTTCTTGCTATTTCTGTAAATTGACAATGGTACAGAAATCATTATTGAGTGGATGAGATGGAAAGTAAAAATTACAAAAACACTGATACCAAAATCGTCGTCATCGTCGCCCAGAGGGTTGACCAAATATTGACCAACTTTCAGCCAACCAACATAAAAAACTAGCTGTAATGTGGTGAAAATAGGGAACATGAAGCTTTTCGGCACGCTATTCTTCGATTCTTCGTCTAACTTTGGCTGTCGGCCTACCAGACAGATAGCAAAATATCCATAAGTGGCTATTGCAACCACCTAAAAGAATGGATAAAGGAATGAATTCAACTTTGACAAAAAAAAACATTAGCCTATTTTCTCTCTGCTCACTTGAGTATAAACCAGAGGAACTTTAACCCAGCTGTGCAAAATGTGAACTATAAACCCAGTCTGGAAGCTGAACAACTGTTTGAGCAGCATTTTCAGTTGAATCGAGTCAATTTTGCCCTCGGTGTAGCATTTTGTGAACAAGTTTCCTATCCAGTGAAACGGTACATAGGCGTTTCCATATGAACTGTTCACGTTGTCCAGCATGTCCAACTCTTGTATAGTCATCAGTTTGGCCTTGATCAAGTGATCCATAGTTGGAAAGCGCTTGAACACTCGTTCACTCATCTCCCTCCAATTTAGAGTCATCTAAATTTCCATATAAAAATGGAAATCGAACTGGAGTTGCCGCCATTTGCCGCGTTGCACCAGATC
>JASANB010004914.1:0-7500 GCA_030248155.1 Sabatieria punctata | reverse complement strand
GCATGCCAAAGTTAAACTAAACCAAACCTTTAAAGAATAATGAGAAAATAAATAACAGCTGCATACCTCACTTATTTAGTTTATTCTCAAAGAATATCTTGTTCACGTAGCGGGAACAAGAAACTGTATCGTAATGTCAACTTTTAGACCAGTTAGTGTAGCAGAACAGAGTTCGCTTCTAAATGTTTTTGCTTTAAACGGTCAAAAACCTAGTCTCACCGGTTGAGCGGACATTTGGATCTATTTCTCTTCTCAGTCGCTACTTGTTGCTCAACTTTTTTCTAACCAACTATGCAGGCTGACTGAATTTTATAATACTTTTAAAATTCCATCTTGACGCCTCAAACTCTTTGCAATATATTGCAAATGCAGCGCAGCGGACTAAAGAAACTAAACAAATCATCATTATAATATTTGAATACGCAGAGACTCTAAGTTATTGTTGGTTGTGTTGTGTTGTGTTCAGTATTTTGAGAAGATGTTTGCCTTTGTAGTCTATTTGTTGTTTGAAGCTGAACTGGTTCACTCCTACTCTTTGCATGGTAGGTTGATAATTTGATGGATTGAGAGTGTCCGAGTGATTTGTTTTGTGCTGCAGATTGCCAACCGAATAGAGCCTGCAAAATCAAGCTGTCCAATGGTGCTACGACACAGTTGTGTAGGTGTGCCGGCGGCTTTCACTGCCTTCCTACTGCTGGCAACTTTCGCTGTCAAAAAGCCTCTCACCAACGTTAGTTTTACTGTGCTGGGTGCTGTAGACCATCATGTGTTGTGTTCTGTTATCATGCTTTTTGGTTGTGTGATGTACATATATCTTATTCTGTGTGTATAATATAATGTTGTTTTTGTGTGATTTATGTGTCTGTTTGAGCTGTTTTTGTTCTGTCTTGCGCTATTTTTGTGTGATGCATGTTTTGTTTTTTCAGCAGTTTTATTCTATGTAGTGTTGTTTTTGTGTGATGCATGTTTTGTTTTTTTAGCAGTTTTATTCTATGTAGTGTTGTTTTTGTGTTATGCATGTTCCGTTGTTTCAGCAGTTTAATTCTATGTAGTGTTGTTTGTGTCTGATGTATGTTCCGTTGTTTCAGCAGTTTTGTTCTGTGTTGTATTGTTTTTGTGTGATGCATTTTCTGTTGTTTCAGCAGTTTTGTTCTGTCTTGTGTTGTTTTTGGTGGTGGTGTATGCTCTGTTGTTTGAGCTGCATTTTCTTCTGTGTTACATAAGCTGTTTATATTTTATAGTGTTCTCATGTGTCAGTAGTCTGATTTTGAGTACGTAGGCCGTATGTACGCATGTCAGATAATTTTAGAGTGCAACTACTTGCAACGATGTCTTTCTACGGGCAATGCCAAATCTGACGCAGCCGGTGCGAAAGTGGCAGAAGGAATTCACGGCATAAAGTTGTGTCACTGCCGCCGGGCATACAAGTGCGAGTACGATTTGAACCAGGGCTACTATTGCAAGAAACAACACCCTCCAGATGCTATTATGTCATACGAATTTCCAGGTTATTTAGCTACTTTTGTTTGATTAGGCCTGAACCTTATCCCTCATACACATGATTTTCAGTTTGCGAATTGTACGATTACTGCCGAGAAAATTCGTTGTCCGGCGCCAAAACTTGTGAGTGTCCGGAGCGCTGGTCGTGTGCGCACATCTACATGAAGGGCATGTTCTGCCGTTACGACTACAAGACACGTCAGAAAATCGGACATTTGCTCAAAGTCGGCGGTCAAGCTTCCTTTTTTGCTCCGTTCCTCCTCTATTATCCGTTGATCAACAAATTTCCTGTATTCGGCAACTTATTTTACCGTTTGATGTAAACACTCTTCTAGTATAGTTTTGTCAACGTTTCTTTTCCTTTTCAGGCAAGCCGGCACTGTCACCTTCCTCGGAGCGACGGGTTTGGGCAGTGCGTTCGATTCGCCCTACGATTATGGGGATCTGAGTGATCCGAGAGAGTTGAAGTTGCTCTGGAAGCGATTCATGACGAAGGGAAAGTCTCAGAAGGAAATTGAAAATTCTCTCAGAAACCCATCCAAACGTAACTAATCATCTAAGTGCACTTTGTCGCCTTGTCCTAGAAAGAATGCAACTATTATTTAGTTTGTCTGAATATAACAATAAAATTATGTAAGCGCGGTAGCGTGAGAAGAGTTCTTTTAGATAATTAGAAAATCATTACTGTTGCTTGCATACCCACTAAAACTAATCAGTTTTTATGATCTGTATGAACTATAAAGTTTTGATTGCCGACTGAATGAATGGTGAGATATAAAAGCCAGATTGACGTTTGCATTGCATTGCCTAATTGGCAGGCGTGTAATTAGCAGAGGGAGTCATATGTGCGTGCTTGAGCCTCATCAAGCCAAAAAACCTCAGCTAATGAGCTGCTTGCATGACAGCTATCTCCTCTAGCTTAATCCTCCTGTCCGTGATGAAGAGATGGTGGCTAAAATTCTTCCTCCTTTTTTTTATTCAACTTAAAATTTGCATGGCTGTGAATGACCGTAATAGCTCAGGTAAGAAGTCTATGGTTTTCTACTTTTAGGTTACATCGCTGATAACCTTGCTGGTGCTATGTATTTAGATGATGCAAAGGGACTAATAGATGAGTCAGATGCAATTGAAAAGGCAGAAAGTGACAAAGCCAAAGAAAACTACAGAAGAGAATTTTTTACGTGGTTTTGGCCGTTGTTTGGTTTTGTATTTCTCTGCTTTTTGTGCGTGGTTGGTGGAATTTTGTTCACTTGGCTGAAGCCAGAACCAAAGGATGCCACCGTCAACCCACCTCCTGCTAACTGAACGTTTGTAGACAAACTCACTTGTATGCACTTGATACTGTTTGGTGACAACAGCGGTTTAAGTTATATTTTGCCTTTTACTTCCATGAAAAATTATCAATATTTCTTGTTCGAAGTCACAGATCATCGCTCAATCTAAGAAGAATTCTGACAAATCGATTAATTTCCTCCTTACTTAGCAGAGGGTGACAGTGAAAGGTAGCCCGGAAAAAACAAGGCATCGATTTTTCAGTTATCGGTTGATAAATTATCATCGCACTGCCTTCATAGGTCATCCGTTTCTTGAGCAACGGCGCAATTTTATTCAAATTTTCGCGGAATTCCTCAGAGTGTGGCATTTCTTTGAGAGACGGAGGTATCACCCAGAAACATACACTGGTGCCTTGAGCCTAAAAATATTTGGTACTTGAAGGAAAAAGAAAAATATTTTGCTAGTAATACATACATACTGTACTATAAAAAAGTACGTACCAAAAATTGCTTTCTTATGATGTAAAAACATTTGGTGAAGTAAATGTCTATAATACATTGTATACAAATATACTTGTTATACCCAAATCCTAAACTTTAGATTTGTAAATACATATAAAATAAAACCAATTTTGTATTTTAAATAAATAAAACAAATCTGAATGAAGCCAAACTAACTATGAAAAAAGCTGAAAACTACCCCAGGTAAAACTAGTTGAAATCTGTTGTTTTGAGATAGAATCTCAGCCAGATAACTAGCCGATTGAAAAGCAGTGTCAACTAATCTGCCAATCTCTTCGGAACCTCTAGCTTTCAGCATAAACCACACCTATAAGTTTGAAAATTTACTTAGTAGTATTTTCAAGAAAAGCTTGTACTTTTAGGGCGTCTCCTCTGCGACCGCATTGAATACTGGCATCGCCGCTATCGTACGAAGTGTCGTAATGCTTCTCGTTTAGAAACAGATACACCGCCGATGCACTGTGCGCTTGCTTTAGTAATCCCTAGAACAACTTGTATCATTTCTCCTGATCTGAAAGAGCTCTCTTAACCTCATGCTTTGTGAGAATCAGTGAGGTCTGAAATGGAGCTCCTAAAATCTTGTGCCAGCACCAAGAAACCGAATCTGATCTATAAAAATATAGGCTAAAGTCAAAAACGCCTTTATCAGTCAGGGGATTATCGCCTTGAATAACAGCTATAAGCCCAGATAGATAGCTGTTCTTTTGTTTTTATCATAGCTATCTATGGCTGTACGTACACACGTTTGCATCCTA
The DNA here is from genome assembly GCA_030248155.1 of Sabatieria punctata. Taxonomy (NCBI): domain Eukaryota; kingdom Metazoa; phylum Nematoda; class Chromadorea; order Araeolaimida; family Comesomatidae; genus Sabatieria; species Sabatieria punctata. The sequence continues at coordinate 3,449 of JASANB010004914.1, read as the reverse complement.
GCCATACATGACAAGGGGGTCTGGCCCCCGCCACCCGGACCGGGGCCCCCTCCCCTAGACGATTTTTTCGACCCCCCTCCGATTTTCTGGCAACTAATTTTTTGAGAAATTTTTTTGCGATTTTTTACAATTTCAAACTGTCTGTAAATCTGTAAAACGGCACTTTTTAGAAGTATTTCAACCCAAATTAGCGATTTTGGACGATTTTTAGCCGAAAAATTGCGATTTTTAAGCATTTTTAGTCCCTAGAATTTAGGCTCAGACCCCCCTTCCGACCGGCGCCAGGCCCCCAATCCCCTCCCCTTCGGCGTACGTATACGTATCATACATGTACTAGGGGGAGTTTGGGGGGGGGGGTTTACCCCCCTGCTGGAAAGGCCAAACCCCCACCCCCTCACCTCCCCCCCCCCCCGAGACAGGTTAAGGGACCCCTCCCCCCGACCAAAAAATACAAGTGGTGGTAGTGGCTCCAGTATTAACAAACTGGGTCAGAAATCACTAATTTTTAGCCTAAAATTCACTTGAAAAGCCTTTGGAAACCGAATTTGGCGTTTCCACTGCTGATATTTAAGAAAAATCGGTGTTTTTGGAAGCTCTTTTTGTCATTTTTTGCTTGTTTTTAGCTTTAAAACGCTATTTGGCAGCTTAAAATAGCGATTTTTAGCGTCCTTACTGAAAAAAACGTGCTAAAAACGCATTTCTAGGCGTTTTGGAGCTTTTTGTTATTTGGGACCCCCCACCTGGGCGAAACCCCCCCCCCCTCGACCCCCCCACCTGAGGAAACCCCCCCCTACCCCCCTCCCCCCAGGTCGGCCCGGAGCTGTTACATGTATGGTACGTATGATCCTAGCTATCTATGGCTATAATTATAGGGGGGTTTCGCCCAGGTGGGGGGTCCCAAATTTGAAAAAGCTCCAAAACGCCTAGAAATGCGTTTTTAGCTCGTTTTTTTCAGTAAGGACGCTAAAAATCGCTATTTTAAGCTGCCAAATAGCGTTTTAAAGCTAAAAACAAGCAAAAAATGACAAAAAGAGCTTCCAAAAACACCGATTTTTCTTAAATATCAGCAGTGGAAACGCCAAATTCGGTTTCCAAAGGCTCTTCAAGTGAATTTTAGGCTAAAAATTAGTGATTTCTGACCCAGTTTGTTAATACTGGAGCCACCACCACCACTTGTATTTTTTCGTCGGGGGGAGGGGTCCCTTAACCTGTCTCGGGGGGGGGTGAGGGGGGTTTTGGCCTTTCCAGCAGGGGGTAACCCCCCAACCCCCCCTAGTACATGTATGGCTATAATCAACTATCTATAACTACAAGCTATAGATGACCACATTAGCCAATTGTGGCACATAGCCAGGTATAGCTATAAAATAGCCCAATCGGGCTTATAGTTAGTTATGCATGGCTGTACGTAATCTCCCTCACTGTTCGTGGATAATAATAACCTTTCAATAGCTTTTAAAAGCTGCCTGTGTTTGCTGGAAAATAGTGCGGCACCGCCAAGACAAGCCTAAAAGTAAAACTCGTGTCCAACTAAAATTTGGGGTTTTAGTAGTACAAACAAACATCCGAATGCATCCATAAGTTGAAGTTGGAGCAAATTTCGCTGATTTCCAGCAGTGGGTCGTAAGCATTCAATACTGTCGTGCCGGCTGTTGCCCACACCATAAACGGTTGACAGTCCTAAACGATTGCATAGGTGTCCTTTAGCTTTTGAACATAAGGTGGTTTTGAAACATAGACGGGACGGGTTCTCGTAGACGAACCGGTTTGTTTCCATAATCGATAATCGCTTCTCTGAGTTGCTGCACATCCATAGCACCAGAAGAATCAGTTTTTATTTTAACAACTGCATCCATTCCAAATCCCATGAAAGCCGCCGCTTTCAGCACTGAATAATGAGCCTGAAATTTAAAAAAATACTTGAAATCTGTTTGCTTATATATCTTTTACACCTGATCCGACGTAAAAATCAACAGTTTGGGTTTGTTTCTCATTCCATCCACCTTAATGGAACTATCGAACTTGAAACGGGCCAAACTTGCTGCATACAGATTTGCCATGCTCCCTCCTTAATAAGAGATACGAATATACACTGTACATACCTACTCTACTTCCACATTTACATACTATATTGCATACGTATAAATTTGTATAGCACGTATTTCACCTGGACAAAATATTCCATCTCCTTTCTGCCAACCAATTAACTCCACAAAGTAATTTATCACCTCTTTCTCTACTAAAGTGAGCACTGGACCAACATCATAAGTGTAACTAAAATTATATTCTACTAAACTTAAATACTAAAATTTCTCTCCCAAACTAAAATACATTACGTGCTGGTGTTCAATGCTTCAATTAGCAAGGCGGCTGCCATTCCATATGGGTCAACTCCGTGGTAGAAAGCTTGGAAAAACATTGGACTCTGTGTTTTGACGCTGTTGTCAATAATTGCCGTGCAAATCTCAACAAGCTGGCTAAGTTCTGGTGTCGTGTTCGCCAACCCAATGTCAAGCTTATTCTAAAATTTATAAAACAAAAATATATAATATTTACAACCACAAACAGATTTAAGTTTACGCAGTTATAAGCACTAACATTTTTCGTCTTTTTACCTTCATTTTCTCCGGCTGGCTAAAATCAATTGGCGAATTTTCCAGTTGAGCCATATTCGATAATTTCTCTCGAATAAGGTCGATGGTTTTATCTACAAATTCCCATTCTCTAAAGTACTTGTCTCGCTGAATTTTGACTCCATTCTCCACAAGCGCCGCCATTTTCGACTATTAGCCGAATATTCTAAGAATATATCAGATTCTACCGCATGCACGGTTGTAAACTGGAAGCAAAAAGTGGCCGCGCTTGCCGATTTATAAACATTCTGTCTAATTCTTATCTAGTGCAAAGATTGCAACAAAATTCCTTAGCCGCATAGTTGAAATGCTGCTCTAAATCTTTGGAGAATTATTCAATTTCAAAACATTCCCATTGTCAAAACGTTTATGATTTAAAAATGAAGGAAGGAAAAGCAGAACCAAGAAAATTTGAACTTGTTTCAGTTAAACAGACGTTCTTAAGCTGAAGTCATTACAATATTTCAACACACCGACTCAAATCAAAACTTAAAATTTATATAAATCGTAAACTGTTTTATAAGATCTTCAAAAACAATTTTCAAAAAGCTAACAAATCAACCAAAAAATTTGTTTTTTTAAACTTAGAAGTTGAGTTGAAAACAAAAACAAACAAAAAGAGACAGTCAAAAGTAATAAAACTCAAAACTATTGACCTTTGTGAACACAATTCATTCCGGTTTTACACTCGTAGTTTTTCGTTGCTCACTTTAAAATCTCCAAACTGTCTTTACCGTTTTAATTTGTCAGTGTCAGATGCAATGCGCGAACATCTTAACGTTCCATTATTAAAACCCGTTTAGGCCAAAACTATTG
>JASANB010004913.1:0-110694 GCA_030248155.1 Sabatieria punctata | reverse complement strand
GAATAAACTGTCAACAATACATTTTTGCGGGCTTTGGCGCGCTGCCGCGCTTTCAAGATTTGGGCTGTCCATAAACTACAACTTTCAGAGAGGGGCTGCGGTGGTTGGTTGAACGTTGGAAAAAGGTCACAGGTGTGGGGGTTGGTATCATCGAAAACGTCAACGTTTTTTAGGTGCCTACGAACATTTTGTCTGCAATCACTACAGCACTGACCGGCGGCCGATTTGCCTAAAAAATTGCGCGCACTGCTTTCTAAGCACTGACAGGCGGCCGTTTTGCCTAATTAAAAGTTGCTGGACCACACTCCAAAAACCGGGTTCTTAAAATCGTGCTTTTGTGGGTGCCATATGAATTGTGTGGGGTGACTGTACTTGTTGCAATTATGTAATAAATCAATTAGCAAACATAGTGTACTTAAACGGTAGAGGGAGCGAGCTTAAATAGATTTCTTGCCATCGCTAGACCTCAGCGTCAGCTGCGCGGAATGCCCCAACGGCCGCTGGCGGTCTGTTGGCGGTGTTGTTGTTTTGTTGTTCGCGTCGGTCATTTGTGGGTCCTGTTGGTGACCCAGCCCGCCTGTTGGCGATATTCGCCAATTCTGGCTGTTGGTCGAGCTGTTTGAGAGCGGCACTGTATATTACAAGGAAAACTCGACCCAGATCATCTTTCTAACTGCCAAAATGGTAGGTTACTGTTAAAAATTTAAAAATTCTCTTTTTCATAGCTTTTACAATACTACGTATATTATAAATTGTACATTTTCCATCCATGGAGTCTGTATCAAGTTTAATCCAGGCAGGTCATCGAAAATATTTGGAGTTTTTAGGGCGGTCATGCTGAAAACGTCAAAGATGTTGGGAGGGATGGGGATGCAAAATTTTGAGCTTTTGAACGCCAGTTTATTATGCATGGCCCTGTCATGTATAAGGTTGTGCTTGGGTGTGGTATGTGTATACAGTAGTAAGAGGTGAGTGAAAGTGTCCGCAGGAGAGATGGGACTATGCTTTCTAACATTGGACTGGCTAACCAAGTCACAAGCCTTACACATTAGGGATGGAATAGGGCTATCTATCTGGGAAGTGTGGATTGTAAGTGAGGGCCTAGGAGCTCTAGATATGAGTGGCGCACTTACCTTAGCTGGTGGCTCTTGTCTGGGAAGCAGGGAGCAGAGGACGGGCAGGCCAGGCCAGTGGCTGGTGTAGCCAAGCTGAAGCAACGCATGACGCGAATGACCCGGTTGCAACTGGTACTCAGGCGCACACTGTACAGGTAGAAGACAGAACGCTGTCTGCTGAGCCGTACAACAGTGAGGACAGGTTCCAGTTTAGTGAAGTGAGTTATGAATGCTTTTGGTAGTCGAAAATGTAACAGCTGTTTTTTCTAAGAATCGACTTTTGCTGCATAATTTCTGGACAAATCGACAAAATGAATAGTTTGGTTTGGTAGCTGAAAATTTAATTAGTGTATTTTCAGGGTGCTCACACCGATCTCCGCCCCCAGAGACCCAGGTGCACCAGGAACTTTCTAATGCTCCAGAACATTGCCAAGATGACTTGCCATGCTCTAGTGCCCAGGTGATGGCATCGCCTCAGGAGCAGCGATGAGCACTCTGAACTGTGCTCATCGCTGCTCCTGAGGCGATGCCATCACCTGGGCACTAGAGCATGGCAAGTCATCTTGGCAATGTTCTGGAGCATTAGAAAGTTCCTGGTGCACCTGGGTCTCTGGGGGCGGAGATCGGTGTGAGCACCCTGAAAATACACTAATTAAATTTTCAGCTACCAAACCAAACTATTCATTTTGTCGATTTGTCCAGAAATTATGCAGCAAAAGTCGATTCTTAGAAAAAACAGCTGTTACATTTTCGACTACCAAAAGCATTCATAACTCACTTCACTAAACTGGAACCTGTCCTCACTGTTGTACGGCTCAGCAGACAGCGTTCTGTCTTCTACCTGTACAGTGTGCGCCTGAGTACCAGTTGCAACCGGGTCATTCGCGTCATGCGTTGCTTCAGCTTCAGCATCAGCATCGTGTGTCACTTCGGCTTCAGCATCGTGCATCGCTTCGGCTTCACCATCGTGCATCACTTTGGCTTCAGCATCGTGCGTCACTTCGGCTTCAGCATCATGCGTCACTTCGGCTTCAGCATCATGTGTCGCTTTGGCTTCAGCATCGTGCATCACTTCGGCTTCAGCATTGTGCATCACTTCGGTTTCAGCATCGTGCGTCACTTCGGCTTCAGCATCATGTGTCGCTTCGGCTTCAGCATCGTGCATCGCTTCAGCTTCAGCATCGTGCGTCACTTTGGGTTCAGCTTCAGCTTCAGCATTGTGCGTCCCTTCGGCTTCAGCTTCAGCTTTGTGCGTCGCTTTGGCTAGAGCATCAAGGCCATCCCCATCCACATCATAATCATAGTCATCGATGACAATTTCTAAATCACTTAAGTTGACTACTGGTTCCGGCACAGTTGTTAAAAAAAATTTTTAAGGCCAAAAATTTGGGCTTTTTTATAAATAAAAAAAAATTTTTTTTGAAAGTCGTCTTGAATGGGTCCAGCATGCTAGTATAGGTACTTACAACAAATTTTCCATTTTTGCACCTCAAGTCAGTTAAGAAACCTGTTTGAAAACGACAATACAGGTCTAAACACTGCCTGTAGTAACTGCATTATTTCACTGAAAATTGTCTTTAGAGGCACTTCTAGGTAAATCCTAAGGAAGGATTTCTTAACCAATCGCTGTTAGGCTGAATGCAAAAGAAGTATTATGCAGGTTGCTGGATAAAATGTTGGCTGCTTCCAAAGAATTTACAAAAAATTGCATGTATGTACGTGAACTTTCCCGTAATTTGCATATTGATTTTTCAAAAAAAATTTTCTGAGTCTTCAAAAAAGCTTTTTTTTAAATTATTTGACCTAACAACTGTGGGTTCCCGGCCCACTAAAAAGTTAGGGATTTCTGCAAACAAAACAATGGCACCATTTCGGTTCGGTGCATCGCATCAGGTACCAGTGCCAGTAGTCATACATGTAACAGGTCATCCGCCGAAGGGGGATGGGGGCTGGGGGTGTCTAGCGCCGGCAGGGGGGTCTGAGCCCAAATTTTGGGAGGGGGTTGGTTGGGCACTAAAAACGCTCAGAAATCGAAAAAATCGCAACTGGATGGTTTAACTGGACAGGGTAAATAGAAGTTGCAAAAAACGAGCTAACTTACCATCATGAGCATCCGATTCATTGAAAGCAGAGAATTCACTGCCGACATCAGAAGAAAAACGTGACGAGCGATCACGATCATTCTGCATTGAATCGAGGAACCGGTCGTGCTCATCCCGCACATACTCCAGCAGTCGGTCCTGCTCAGAAGATCGAAAGGAACGCGAACTGCTGCATTTATACTTGCCAGCATGCGAGTCCCAGTAATAGAACGAAGTATTGACTCCATGCTGGAGAAAAGCACGCGTGTTCTCGTGACTGAGCAGCTCTAACACTTCGCTCAGGGAACTGAGGGGCAGGTTGCTGACACTTTCAACTAGCTTCTCCAATTTGTCAAACTGGGCATTTTGTTGGCAAGTCAGCTCTCTACGTTCTGCTGTAAGGGAGGCCACAACCTTCTCTAACCTGCTGAGACTCTGGTTCTGGAGAGAGGCAACCGATGGAAGCTCAATTACCGAAAATTAAAATGTTTTAATATAAATCATAATGAAACAATGTGGTGGTAGAAAACATAGATGTCGCTCGGTTTTTCAGCGGGGGAACCGTTTTCAAATCCCAAATAGGGTTTTGTGACCAAGTTCAAAGTGGGTTTTGCGACCTTTTTTGGGAAAAAAAGTTGGTTTGTCGACCTTTTTAGGGATTCTGGGGCGAAAATTGCTATAAAACCGTATTTAGACCGAAAAAAAGCGAAAAAAACTTGTTTTTACATAAAAAATGCCTTAAAAACCCTGTTCCGGTTGAAGAAAATGCCTTAAAACCCAATATTGAAGCAACGAATGTAATAAAAGCTGTTTTGTTTTGTTTGCGTTTTGCGCTCAAACTACGTATAGAATATGAGTTTCAGCGATAAAATACAGTTTGAATTGCGTTTTTCCTTAATTTCGATTCTAAAGCAGGCGCAAAACCCTGTTTTAGTTATAAGATTACTAAAAAAGCCTATTTGGTGATTTGAGTGCAGTTCTTAAACTCTGCTTAGTGTTTCTAATCAACCTAAAAAGCCTCTCTAGGCTTTCTACCACTGCAAAAACCTTGTTTGAAAGTAACCTGAAAACCCTATTTAGGGTTTTCTAAGCAACATAAAAACCATGTTTAGGATTTCTAAGTAAGCTGAAAACGCTGTTTAGGGTTTAAAAGTAACCTAAAAGCCTAATCAGGGTTTCTAAGCAGTCTAAAAGCCGTATTTCGGATTTCTAACCCTTACAAAAACCCCGCTTTCGGTCCTAGGGTAGACACAAACCCAATTGGCTCCTGGCAACTGGTGGAAGTCTCAAGAGAAAATTTCGATAAATTTGAAAAAAAGACAGTCAGACTTAAATACGCCAATACCGACAAACTGGCAGAAAAAAGCTGACCTTATAAAAATTGGACTCAGTGCGTAATCCCAATCGCCCAATCCCCGATCGATATTAGTGACCGCATTAAAAACAAAAACTAGCGCAAAATGCACCTGTTTCTGAAGGTCTAGGTAGCGTTGCATGTAGTCAGTGAGCTTGTTGGACGACTCAGCAGCAGCTGCTTCCGCTGCAGTTCTGGTGGCTAGCAAATTCTGAACACCAGCAAATGCAGACTTTCCTTGCTCCAACAGCAGCTCTGACGTTTGCCTTTGAATGGCCATAAAACTGACAAGCTCCGAAGAGAATGAAGAAAAGTCTTGGTTATGCAGTAACGGATCAGAACTGTATCTGCAGCGGTTTGAAGCATGTGTGATCCCCATTGTTGGTCTGCAAGAACGTTTCTTGGAGTGAACGTCAGACACGGCCGTAGAACCAGTAGCTTGGCAAACGGGGGCAAGAAAGGCGGTTGTAGAAGCAGTAGGCAGCCGATCGGGTGCAATGGAGGCCACCGCAGAAGCACAAGGTGGACGGTCAGACGCAACAGAGGTCACCGCAGAAGCACAAGGTGGACTGTCGGACGCAACAGAGGCCACCGCAGAAGCACAAGGTGGATGGTCGGATGCAACAGAGGTCACTGCAGAAGCACAAGGTGGACGGTCAGACGCAACAGAGGTCACCGCAGAAGCACAAGGTGGACTGTCGGACGCAACAGAGGCCACCGCAGAAGCACAAGGTGGACGGTCGGATGCAACAGAGGCCACCGCAGAAGCACAAGGTGGACCATCGGACGCAACAGAGGCGTCCGGACATGCAGTGGGCGGCTGGCTGGGAGCAACAGAGGTGTCCGGGACATGCAGTGGGCGGCCGGTCGGGAGCAACAGAGGCGTCCGGACATGCAGTGGGCGGCCGGTCGGGAGCAAAAGAGGCGTCTGGACATGCAGTGGGCGGCCGGTCGGGAGCAAAAGAGGCGTCTGGACATGCAGTGGGCGGCCGGTCGGGAGCAAAAGAGGCGTCCGGACATGCAGTGGGCGGCCGGTCGGGAGCAAAAGAGGCCTCTGGACATGCAGTGGGCGGCCGGTCGGGAGCAACAGAGGCGTCTGGACATGCAGTGGGCGGCCGGTCGGGAGCAAAAGAGGAGTCCGGACATGCAGTGGGCGGCCGGTCGGGAGCAACAGAGGCGTCTGGACATGCAGTGGGCGGCCGGTCGGGAGCAAAAGAGGAGTCCGGACATGCAGTGGGCGGCCGGTCGGGAGCAACAGAGGCGTCCGGACATGCAGTGGGCGGACGGTCCGGAGCAACAGAGGCGACAGCACATGAAGTGGGCGGCCGGTCGGGAGCACCAGAGGCGTCCGGACATGCAGTGGGCGGCCGGTCGGGAGCAAAAGAGGAGTCCGGACATGCAGTGGGCGGCCGGTCGGGAGCAACAGAGGCGTCCGGACATGCAGTGGGCGGCCGGTCGGGAGCAAAAGAGGAGTCCGGACATGCAGTGGGCGGCCGGTCGGGAGCAACAGAGGCGTCTGGACATGCAGTGGGCGGCCGGTCGGGAGCAAAAGAGGAGTCCGGACATGCAGTGGGCGGCCGGTCAGGAGCAACAGAGGCGTCTGGACATGCAGTGGGCGGCCGGTCGGGAGCAACAGAGGCGTCCGGACATGCAGTGGGCGGCCGGTCGGGAGCAACAGAGGCGTCCAGACATGCAGTGGGCGGCCGGTTGGGAGCAACAGAGGCGTCCGGACAGGTATCACGTCTTTTCCTCGCGGACAGTTCCTCGCGCGACAGTTCCTTGCCGACTTTTCCTCGCGCGACTTTTCCTAGCTGCGACTTTTCCTCGCGCGACTATTCCTCACGCGACTTTTCCTTGCAGGAATAAAAACGTTTTCTCCGTTTTGTACAGTACGCTATAACAATGTTCCAACTGCTATCTACAGCCGAAAAACCAAATACATACATTATACGGCGATTTTGCAAAGGTGGATGTAAAATTTTGAAGGTGCCTAGTTGGGCCACTGCCCAACAAGGGCGAGAAAATTTCGCAAAAATAGCCTTCAAAAACGTGTTTAAAAAGCATTCAGAGCTTAAAATTGACAGAATTTACACGTTTTAGTAGTTTAAAGTGGCCTGGTTGGGCTTCTGTCCACCAGGGCGAGAAATTTTTGAGAATTTACCCTTCGAAAACGCATTTAAAAGGTATTCTGAGCGTAAACTAGACAGTTTTAGTACATAATTAATACATTTCTCTTATTTTTGTCTAATTTTTTTCCTCTCTACCAACGCCGCAAAGGGAGTTGTACGCACCCTACACCCCTGGGTACGTCACATGCAACAACACACAGGGAAAAGTTGTGAGCGATCCCTCTAAGATAGTCATGCAGGAGGCTGTTGCGATAACACGAAATTTGGGAGGGACATGACCAGCTGACAGCTCGAAATCTGTCATGATAAAGGTAGGGGACAGCCCAGGTTGATGATGCTGGTAGATGTGTTCCGTTTTGCTGGACACATAGCAGTGAACAAGAGGGTGCATGGCGCCCAAGTAATGAAAGGAAAGAGCTTGAATTCAGACAATTGACACAAGTTCAAACCCCAAGATTCTTAGCTTAGTTTTGAAGGTAAACTTGTTCTACCTAGAAGTACCTAGTTATGTAGATTAAACAACTAGGTAAAGTAAAACTAGGTAAAATACATAGAGTAACCAGCAACTGGGTAAAGTAAATCTAGGTACTTTTCCCGAATATAAGGGGTCGTCTCCAAATGGCTAACTGAAATGCGGCGAAATTTCGGTCAGGACTGACCGAATATTTCGCTGAAAATTTCGGTCATCCGCTTAGCCGGCTAACCGAAATTTTCGGTCTGCCCAAAGACTTGGGACCGAAATCTTCGGTTGACCCAATTTCGGTTCTGCCGAAATATCGGTCAGCTCAGCGCGCTTTGTTTAACAGCTGCACAGGGGACTGGAAGGTTGACGTGCCCAAAGTAAACAGCCTTGTAACCGGCCGCTTCTATACTGGCGTTAACAACAGGCACCAGTTCTGGAAACTTGTGGCTCAAACGCTTTCGGCCGGGTGGAAGAGATGCCCTAGCAGACGAGTTGATGGCAGGCGCTTCTAACAACAGTCACCCGTTAGTTTTCAATTTGTGTTAATGCAGCCTGTGAATCTTGTAGTTTTGTATACAATTTATACAGTTTGAGACTTTATTTAGTAAATACAGTACAGCTATGAACACTACATAAGCAATGGCAAAACTTTGGTGAGTGAAGTCAATGCCTCGTTGAACCACTGAACCATGTAAGTAAAACACGGAGAGAGATAGCCTTTTCGGGGTTGCATTCAGTATATTTTGGGCAAAAAGATGCGACTAGAAGCCCTCTTGCGATCTGTTATAAATTCCAAATTGAGACAACCACACCGCATCATAAAAACCAATAACGGGCTGTAACAGCCCAACGAGCAGCCGACGGCTAAAATGAATGTCACGATCGAATTCCTCGTACCCACATTGATAAGAAACTGTGGTTTTTAAACGTTTAACTGACCGAAAATGCCATTTTGCACCTGCAAATTTAGTGCTGAGCACTTTAAACAAAGGGCGCTTTTGAGCGCACAATTAGCGCTTCAGTGTGTCCCTGAAAGTACCCAAAACATGGCCAGGAGTGAGAAATGGCTTTTCGGGGTTGTGTTCTGTGGATTTGGCGCAAAACGATACCCCTAGAAGCTATATTGCAGTTCTATTGAATGGCTATTTGAAGCACCTGAACTGGGCCATTTAGAGCTTTAGGGGGCTCTAGCACCCTCAACAAGAGTCGGATGCCGAAACAGACGGCACCACTGAATTCCTCGGGTCCGAATTGACTAGAAAAAGTCGTTTCTGGAAATCTGTCGGGTAAAAAAGGTCGTTTTGCACCACTAGATAGGTTTTACTATGGGAGGGCAAAAATTTTGGTCGATTTTTGAGCGAGTACCCCTCGGGAAATCGCTCGTAACTTGCTTCAAAATCGTCGTAGACCCATGAGAGTGGTATGATTCGAGACCGCAAGACTCTGAGGAATCCGCATCTGGTATCGGCGTCAAATTTCAAGCACGTTTGGAGGGTGTCAACTCGCACAAATTTTAGTTTTTGGCCATTTTCATAGTTAATATGCAAATTAGGACAAGAATGAATAGTTCCATAATGTAGCGTTGATCGTTGGCTACAAGTTCATATAAAAATATAAGGGGGTCTAGAGGGGAATTTTTGAGAAAAAAATCAAAAACCGCCCATCGCCAATAATTTTTGAACAGACTTTAGTTTCAAATTTTCAAAATGCAGCACACTGTTCTGCAATAAATAGTTCTCATTCAGCTCAAGCAGATGTAGACATGAATCATGCTTTCATAAAATGAATTGTGCTGATTATGAGAGTGAGTATGATGATGATTAGAGTGAGTATGATTATGATCAGCAGAGCATACATGTAACAGGTCGTCCGCCGATGGGGGGAGGGGGGTTGGGGGGGGTCTGGCGCCGGCCGGGGGGGGGGGGGGGTCTGAGCCAAAATTTTGGGGGAGGGGGTGGGCACTAAAAAACGCTCAAAAATCGACAAAAATCGCAATTTTTGGCTAAAAATTGCCAAAAATCGTTAATTTGGACTGAAATACAGCTAAAAAGTGCTGTTTTGCAGGCGATTTTGGCAATTTTTGTGTGCGAAAGTGTAAAAAATTGCAAAAATTTGCTCGAAAATTTACTTGGGGGCCGTTCATAAACGACGTCGTTCCAAAATCCCGATTTTTCGGACCCCCCCTCCCCCCAAAATCGCCTTGCGTCGTTTCTTGGGAACCCCCCCCCTATGGCGACGTCGTTTTCGGTTTACCCCCCCCCCCCCCCGATAAAAGGGCAGTACATACAGTACTGTCACGTTTTTTTGTTACCATACCTCTTTCCAACAAACCGCAAAATTCGTCAATGGTTCGTTTCGGCCTGATGAATTGTTTTTGACGAATAGTTCTTCACGTTTTACGATTACTATTCTTCAAAAGATGATGAACTGAAGAAACTATTCATCACAGAAATTGAGGAACAATTAAATAATGATTCTTCAACAAATTTTAATGGCAATTTTCCTTAGTTCAACCGGAAAAGAAATGTGCCACAGACACATAAACTGACTGGGCTCGCCATGACAGTTAATCAGAGATTGTTCAGCATTGCCGTGTAGTAAAAAGACCTATTTGTCAAGTTGAAGTGCTGGACCATTCCAATGCATTTGATGAACAATAAAATAATTGATTCATCAGAAAATCTTGCAAAAGTCTTCAAAATGATGAATAGTAGTGGACCATTTCATGATGAATAGTATGATGACATGATGGCATACTGATATATCAGTATGGTTTGTTGGTAGGAGATACTGCGCAATCAATAGAATAAATCCCTACAACCACTCTGGAAAGCTTTTCTGTATGGAGAAACGTTTGACAGAATGTGCATAAATCGAAAATAATGTAGTTGAAGTACCCTAAAATTCATAAAAAAGCGACGTCGTTTTTTGCTAACCCCCTCCCCCTCCTGGTGCGTCGTCTATCGTCGTATTTCAGCCGACCCCCCCCCCCCCCCTCTCGAACGACGTCGTTTATGAACGGCCCCTTGCCAGAAAAATCTGGGGGGGGGTCGGTGAAATCGTCTTGGGGGGGTCCCCATCCGGGGGGGGTCTGGCCTAAGTCGGGTGGGGGGCAGACCCCCCCAGACCCCCCCTGTTACATGTATGCAGCAGAGTGAAGAATCACATGATGAAACAGTTGAGAGCTAAGAAGAGGAGAATGAAACAGAGAGATCACTTATGCTCATCAGTATGAAAAGCGCGGTCTGCCAGAAGTAGAAGCTCTAGAGAAGGCTTGGGATGAACACAAATACTTGTTGAAACAATTCGTAAGCGAAAATATGCATCTGATCGAAGAATCTGCATCTGATTAAATCTGTTTGAATTTCGCATTCGTTAAATCAATATTTCCCCATTTTAATTTTCGTATTCGTTAGTCGATTCGAAAATCAAAATGCCTTGATTCGTATTCGTATGAGTACGAAAATTAATTTTCGATATGATGACATGAGTTCATTTTGTTCCACAAAAATTTATTTTCGTATTTTTATTGCAGGTTTTAGACTGCAAGTAGGGACCCAGTTTAGGCCTTTCACATTAAAATTAGCCTTAAGAATCAGTTCTGAATGCACAAATTCTGTAGAGCACGATTTCTCGCTAACACTAGCGTGTTTTGATCATTGTAACGCAATGCTTCTCCATGCTAAAATTTCATGTGCATACATTCATTGCAGGTAACTATGTATGCGCTTTGAGCCAGGAGATTGTCCTTAAATGGACAGTCAAGCGTTGTGTGTGCAAAATACTGACTCAAGAAAGTGTGTGTATATTTGTGCTAAACAGTGCCAGTACTTGCAGCAAGATACTGTTGTTTGTGTATACACATACACATTTACCATACACAAAAATACACATTGTTTTTGAATGTGTATACACATACACATACACATACACATTGAAAATTCAGATACACATTACCATACACAAACACTACTCGAAATGTGTATGTGTATTTGATGAGCAAAACTCGATAAAATTTCGAACAGAATCGTAAAATTTCGATGTTTTTTCTGCAGCAATGAACAGTAGATATCGTCATAAAGCCTTCAAATGGCCTCAGTAACTCGATTTCAAAGCTATCCAAGGTTTAAAGCAACAGACATTGAGAGATTTGATTTCCTTAGCATTTCTGGCTCAAAATCTACCAAAAAATTTGCATTTTCAGTACAATACACATACACAAATATACACAAAAATACACATTGTTTTGTTGAATGTGTATACACAAATTACCATACACATTTGAAGGTAAATGTGTATACACATACACATACACATACACATACACAAACGGAAAACCCAATACCAAACAACAGTACAGCAAGATGAACAACTTCCTTGGGAAAGTTAAAAATGCTTTCTATACTTGTTCAACAACCCCAGTAATGGTTTGGACATTGCATTGTTACAGTGAAAATGCTTTTGTATGTTTGGAATCCAAAAAATTGCTAATAATTCAGCTGATTTAATGTGAAACGTAAATTAAAATTCGCAACGAAAATTAATTTTCGTGTTAGCTGTATTCATTTTTCATATTCGTTTAATTTTCGTTTCGATATTTCTCTAATTTTCGTATTCGTATTCGATACAAAACTTAAAAATCCTCGATTTTGTCGTGTTCTTGGACAACAGACAGAACTTAGTAGAGAGTTTTATGAAACACAACACAAGCCAGTAAGGTGAAATACCAAAACAAAACAATGATCAAGGAAGTGAAGTAACAAAAGAACGCATACAGTATCACAAGCTGTGCGCCTTGTCACCTCCCCAATCAGTTTGAGCTTTCCCGTATTGACAAACAGTGTGACAACATGAGAACTTCTTGGGTTTGGTCAAGCGTGGTGAACGACGAGGAGAACCAGATCCGAATTGAGATTCTTCCAGAACTTGGCGATTTGACCGTTTAGGCTTGGGCTCACTACAAAACGGCTGTGCTTCATTTCTAGTTTCTGCCTGTTGATCCGCCGTTGCCGTTGGGCTTAGCTCATAGTCATCTCCAGGATCAACATCTTGCTCAGCGCCATAACGTGGACGAAGCTGTTCAATGTGTCGGCGCCAAGTTGGACCTTTAGGCCAAATGCGAACATTGAAGGATCTGGTACCGAAAACCTTGGTTACAGTAGCTGGGATCCAGCGAGGGTCCTTGTCTCTCCTTGGTCCACAGTACAAAGCATAGCATGGAGCACCAATCGAATAAGTGTAGTTCAGTTTGGCCACAGGATGCATGTGTTCTTTAACTTGTGACTTGGTGGCTTCCTTGGCCTGCATGCCCTGAAGGATATGAGCTGGAGAGGGCAGTAGAGCGTCTATCTTGCATCGAATTCGGCGTCCATTTAGTAGCTCACTCGGCGAAAAACCACTGGCAAGAGGTGTCCACCGGTACTGCATCAGGAACTGCTGAACTGCTGGTTTTGGTGCCAATGAGTTCTTCTTTAGAGCTTGTTTGAAGGATTGAACCAAACGTTCAGCAGCACCATTCGTCGCTGGATGGTAAGGAGCTCCAGTCAAATGCACTATGCCTCTCTCTCTGCACCATGCTTGAAACTCCTCAGATAGGAAAGCTGCAGCATTGTCTCACACGATCGTGTGGGGGTAACCAAAATGAGCAAAGTCTTGCTCCAGCAGATCTGTGGTAGCTTTTGCAGAAGTAGAAGTTGTTGAATGAATACAAGGGTACTTTGAATATGCGTCTACCAACACCAACCAGTTGCTGCCCATGAAGTTGATGGCGTGATCGATGTGTAGCCGGCTCCATGGCTTTTCTGGCAACATCCAAGGGTGATTTGCCACTTTACTTGGTTGACGTTGGTGCTCAGCACATGATGTGCAGGAGTGACTTAAGTCTGCAATGTCAGCGTCGATTCCAGGCCAATAAACAGCTGTGCGCGCTAGCTGCTTCATGCGCTGCATTCCAAAGTGTCCCAGGTGTAGGATTTGAAGAACACTCTTCTGTAAGCTTCTGGGAACAACTACCCTTGACCCATACAGTAAACATCCATGACATGTAGAAAGGGAGTCCGATAGCCTTTTGAATGAGTTCACTGTGAAGTTTCGGTTCTCACTGCAGTCAGACTTCTCATTGTCTGCAGTGTCACTTTCCTGACTGCACACCTTGGCTTCTCCATTTGGCCAGCCCTCATGAGTGAAATGCATGACAGTTGAGATGATCGGGTCTTTAGCACTTTCTTTGGCCATAACATAAGGATCAGTTGGACTAATCTGAAGACTCACTGTCTTGATCATGCAGACTGTGTCAACATCTTCGTAACTTTCTGCACCATCAAACTTGGTGTCAGGTCCACATGGAAGACGGCTGAGAGCATCTGCATTACCATGTTGAGAAGTGCTTCGATACTCGATATCATAGTTGTACTGACCAAGCATGAGAGCCCATCGTGCCAGTCTGTTGGCTGCCATAGAAGGAGTACCCTTTGAGGGATCGAAGAGTGAGAGAAGTGGCTTGTGATCAGTCACCAGAATGAAACGACGTCCATACAGAAACTGGTGAAACTTCTTTAAGCCAAAAATGATCGCGAGAGCCTCTTTCTGGATAGCGTCTTTGATGCATTGGCGATCGGTCGCTCACTGCCATCAGCATAGCGGTGAAAAAGAACCACACCAATCCCAACGTTTGATGCATTACAAGAGATTCCAATTGGAAGAGAAGGATCGAAATGTGCAAGCACTGTGTCAGCGCATAGAAGATCCTTGAGCGTCTGAAATGCTCCTTGTTCTTCTGCGCCCCATCTCCAACTCTCACCTTTTCGCGTAAGATGATGCAGGGGTTCTGTGATTGATGACAGATTTGGTAGGAATTTCCCATAGAACTGGACTGAACCAAGAAATGATCGAAGAGAAGATACAGTGGGGTGCAAAAGTTTAAACGCACCTAGTCCTCTTCAAGAAAAACTGACTTTTCGCTGATTTGTTAGAGGTAATCGGTAAGTGTTATACACCGTTACATAGCTTGAGATCTTACCAAAAAGATGGTGCAGACTGCGCTGAATGGGTTGCGCTGTAGTGAAGTTATATCCGGTCTAATTCAATCTGTCAGAAAAAGGGTTAGCAAAAGTTTAAACGCACTTTAAAAATCCCACAAAATCTGACTAAACTTCTTTCAAACAACGATTGTAAGAATACCTAAATACTAATTAATGAACAACAGGACAACTTTGATGCTTTGGTATAATTCTGTCGCACTGTAACGCAATAAATCTGTAACACGCCTTATCATAGTGAAATTGGTCTGGTTGTGTGTAAACGCCTAAAATGCGACTGGTTTTGAGCACTCTCCAACTTCTTATGGATCTGTAGGACACTGAGACTCCTAATCGGGCTAAACAAGCTCTTTTTATGATAACAGAAGCACGAAAAAGAACATTTTTGAATCAGATATCATTACTGTTCCACATCTGTCACACTGAGGTTTAGTATTCTGGTCTTCTCGGTGTTTGTAATCGACTGCAACCGACAAACATGGGTTAACTCTTATGGTTTTTACACATACTATTGTTTCTCTTATGCAAAAATACCAGAACATGCCATTTAGGCACCTTACTCAGTTAATAGCACTATAACCAGCATACTGTGCCGCGTCAGTGGCTCAGTGGGTAGCTTGCTGCCTCTGAGTCACGGCGGCCGCTGCATCCCTAGTGGTTGTAGTGGTTCATCCTCTCGGCGTGGCAAGTTTCTTGCTGCAAAGAGTTGGTCGTCGGCACAACGCTCCACCCAGGCCACCGAAAGCTGGTTACAGCGAGTAGATAAAATGGGAACCAACTGGATCTGCCATTGCACCGAAGCCGCTCCTACAGCATGCCAATTTGGAGAAAGATCAATGACGTCAAGTGCTGGCTGAGACGACACAACAAGGCCAATACCGGTGGGGCCAACGGCCGGGCGGCAGTGGACGCTGTCAGAACTTTGACGTCAATGCGCTAGGCGCTCTCTTAGTGCCTGGCGCCCAACAGCATGGCTAGAGTGGCTTGGCAGTGAAAGAAGGGCAAACGTCCGAGATGACGAATACGGGGGTTGCGCAATGGACCGCAGAGGTCTGAGCGTAGGGCCGTAAGGTCCCCCCCACACATCGGATCGGAACCAGCATACTGAATATCCAGTAATGATCCACAATAGTCAACTGACGGCAACTGTGAGGGTAGCTTGACCAGGAGACATCATCCCTGCTTCCAAAAACTTGCGTTTTTAACTGAAATACATTGTGTGATCCCATTGATATGGAATTCCATCATCTGTTCATTTTAAGATGACCTATGGCTGCTTCAGTGAATGCTTCTGCCATTGGTGTACACTGAATCTTGGCTCACTCATGTTTGACTATGATACTAAAGGTCCCAAGTTTACTGTGTTCAGCTTCTTTGGCCTCTTAGGGCTTCTGCTGTCTTTGCTCATGCTATTTTTATTAAAACAAGGCAGCTGAATCAGATATGCACCTCATAAACCATAACAATGTGGCCATTACCTAGCAGATTCACTATAATTATCTGGTTTGAGCCCATAATTACCAACGTTTATGACTTGTAACTTCTAAAAAGCTTGAAATTCATGCATGCCAGACATTCTAACATACACCAGATGTTAGTAAGTTTGATCTGTGAAGGTGCTGCAGGCACTCTGGTGCTAGAGGTCGCGTTGATACAGGGCACCATAGTAGGTTCAATCTTCTGCATGCCAATTGGACAAAGAGCACAACAGGGCTAACTAAATCATGGCAAAGCATCAAACTTGTCTTGTTATTTATTATTTACTATTTAGGTGTTCGTACAACTTTTATTTGAAAGATCTGAGTCGGATTTTGTGGGATTTTTGAAGTGCATTTAAACTTTTGCTAACCCTTTTTCTGACAGTCCGGCTTAGACTGGCGATAACTTTACTATAAAGCAACGTATTGCAGTGCAGTCTGCACCAACCTCTTGGCAACATCTCAACCTATGGAACGGTATATAACACTTGCCAATTACCTTCAACAAATGACTGAAAAGTCACTTTTTCTTGTACCTGACTGGGTGCGTTTAAACTTTCGCATCGCACCCCACTGTACATCTGAAGGTGGTGGCATTTGCACAACTGCATTGACCTTTGGCCCTTTTGCGATACCATCACGAGAGAGAAGGTGACCCAGGTATTCAACAGTCGACTGTGCAAATTGGCACTTCTCTAAGCGACAGCGAAGACCATTTTCATCTAGACGCTGCAAGAGACTACGCAGATTCTTCAGATGTTCAGCTGCACTTGAGCCACTGACAAGAATGTCATCTAGGTAGACAGCTACACCAGGAAGGTCGTGTGTGAGCTGCTCCATGATTTCTTGAAAGTACCCTGGAGCTGAGCTGATCCCAAATGGTAGGCGAAGCTGTAGTAGTGCTCCACAGTGTGTGCTCAGTGCGAGTTTCTTTTGAGATTCAATGGCCAGCGGAATCTGGTTGTAGGCATCTGCTAGGTCAACCTTCGAAAAACCATACCCTCCTGCTAGTTTGCGCATCAGATCCTCAGAAAGAGGTATCGGCTGACGATGAACATCCAACTGCGGGTTGACCGTGACAGAGTAGTCGCCACAAACTCGAAGTTTGGCTTTGGTTTGCCCAGGAAGTAGCGCCTTTCTGATAGGAACTACTGGCGTGCCAAACGCTGTGAATTGAGTTTTCTTCCAGACTCCTCGATTGATGCCGGCTACATAAGCTTGGTTGAGGTCTTCCAGAATTGCAAAAGGCACTGGCCTAGGCTTGCAGTAGACCGGTTGTGCATCTGGTTTGAACTTGACCTCCAACTCAAAATCTTTGAGACGTCCCAGCTCAGGTTTGAAAAGGTTTGGAAACTCTTTGCACAACTGCTGACATGCATCTCGCAGTGATTGGTCAACGGTGTTCTCATGGATTGAAGACACCATCCTGTTTGAACCAGCTGCATCAGAAGTGCCCAGAAGTGCATCGATAGAAATTCCCAGTTCCTTGATTCCAACCCGCCCAAGCAAGTTTAGTCTTGGCACTGTTGAGACGATAAACTTGAGCTCCTTTGCAGCAGTTGGTTTGGCTGAGCTGGCTGTCTGACGACTTGTGAGTGCACGAAACGTGCCTAACACTGGCAGAGTGTGTTTTGATGCTGACTCGAACTTGCCATCGATAGCTTCTAGTTCAGGTTTGCCGATTTTGATCCAGTTGTCCTTTGAAATGAAGCTGTCACCTGCACCAGTATCTGCTTCTAACAAAAGTGAGGCGTTGTTGATCTGTACAGGTACTTGAAGCTCTGGACTGGACTTGACCATCTTCACTGTGTTCAGCATCTCTATGATGTGCTGCACCGGCTTAGAATTGAGTTTCTGGAGACAGACAGTTTGAATATGGCCGGTCTTGTTGCAGTAGTGGCAGGTACTGTTTTTGTGTGGACATTCAGACCTTTTGTGCGCCTTGCCACAACCATTGCATTTGGAGTTCGATTGTTTAGGTGCCTTTGTGCTGAAGTGCATAGGCTGCCGCTTCGTCATGGACTTGGATGATGACTGTTTGTCTATGGGCTGGCCTTGCATCTTGTGCACTGAATTTGCTGGTGGTCCATAAACTGTTTCCTTCGCCACACGAGCTGCATCTTCAGTTTCGATGGCAACCTCAATAGCACGCGCGAATGAGAGCTCATCATCTTTGATCTTGAACAATGCCTTGAGCACTGCTTCGTTGTTGACTGAGCAGATGAAACGAGTACACATCGCCTCATCCAGTGGGTCTTTGATTGAGCCGAAGTCACAGGTGACTGCGTCTTGCCGAATTCTAGCTGCTAGTTCATGAACAGTCTCACCTGGCTTTCGCTGCATGCCACTCCAAAATCTGAATCTTTCTCACACAGTGAATCGCTTGGGATGAAATTGGTCCAACATGAACTTTGATATGTCATCGATGGTCAGATAGTTGATGTCTTTGGGCGGTTTCTGCTGTGATGCGAGATTGGACAACAACTTGTACACGACAGAACTGTGGTTGGTCAGGAAAACTTGTGCTCTCTTCTCCGGGGGAACTGAATGAGCACCGAGAAACGTTATGAATCGCGACCAGTAGTCTGTCCACAACTCTGCTGTTGAATCAAATGCTTCGAATTTTGGAATTGTCACACTGAGCGTTTTCGTACTCTGCATAGTTGTAGGTGTGACATCTGCACCATTGTCCAACAAAGCTGTGGTGAGTAGTTGTAGTTGTTGCTGCATCATCTGCACTTGTTGTTGCTGCTGTTGATGTATCAGCAGTGTCTGCTCTTGTTGTTGCTGTAGCAGTTGCAACAGTTCGCCTTTGTCTGACATCGTGACTTAACACAGCTGGAATGTCACTCACTGACTTCAGTCGCTCGTACTGAGTTGAACACACCGCTGTTGAGTCAGCGTTGCTGCGTAGAGTCGAAAGTAGCACCTGCGTCGCCAAAGAAGCTCTGTCGTGTTCTTGAACAACAGACAGAACTTAGTAGAGAGTTTTATGAAACACAACACAAGCCAGTAAGGTGAAATACCAAAACAAAACAATGATAACAAAAGAACGCATACAGTATCACAAGCTGTGCGCCTTGTCAGATTTAATTTTCGTACTATAATAGTACAAAAACTAATTTTCGTGCCCATCCCTAGATGCAAGTGATGAAGGCGAGTGTGATGGTCAACCAATGTATTGAAGATGCGCCTCTGTTTGCTACTGTTCATTTTAATAAATCGGTCGAAGTTTAGTTTAATGGGAGCCAATACAACTTAAATGGATTGGTGGACGTCATACTATTATTAGGAGGGCTAGTTGAAGAGAGAGTTTGCGCCGCCTAACCGGTTATCGACATCCACCCATCGTTCTCTCATGGCTATCGCCGCGCGTTTGTTTGCTACTGTTCAACTTAATAAATCGGTCGAACTTTAGTTTAATGGGAGCCAATACAACTTAAATGGATTGGTGGACGTCATACTATTATTAGGAGGGCTAGTTGAAGAGAGAGTTTGCGCTGCCTAACCGGTTATCGACATCCACCCATCGTTCTCTCATGGCTATCGCCGCGCGTTTGTTTGCTACTGTTCAACTTAATAAATCGGTGGAACTTTAGTTTAATGGGAGCCAATACAACTTAAATGGATTGGTGGACGTCATACTATTATTAGGAGGGCTAGTTGAAGAGAGAGTTTGCGCCGCCTAACCGGTTATCGACATCCACCCATCGTTCTCTCATGGCTATCGCCGCGCGTTTGTTTGCTACTGTTCAACTTAATAAATCGGTCGAACTTTAGTTTAATGGGAGCCAATACAACTTAAATGGATTGGTGGACGTCATACTATTATTAGGAGGGCTAGTTGAAGAGAGAGTTTGCGCCGCCTAACCCGGTTATCGACATCCACCCATCGTTCTCTCATGGCTATCGCCGCGCGTTTGTTTGCTACTGTTCAACTTAATAGATCGGTGGAACTTTAGTTTAATGGGAGCCAATACAACTTTAATGGATCGGTGTAGACCTATTTCTTTTACAGATTTTAAATAGTAGTCGTAGCAGGGTTGTATATTTTTCCGAAAAAAACCTCGGCCTGTTTTTTTCCAGTTTTTTTCCGGTTTTTTTCCGGTTTTTTTCCTAAATCGCGGAAAAAAACTCCAGCCCAAGTTCTGAGTATCCTAGGCTGGTTTTATGATTCCTAACGCTTTCTAGCGCCTTCCTCAGTCTTGTTAGACCAGAAATACACGTGTTACATTGATATAAATCACGAAACAGGCATGAAACAGTGCCTGACAGGTTCCATAAACAACGCTATATGCAAATTTTCTTACAGCGGTTTGCATTTTTGTTTTTTCATGCCAAATTTGGTCTTTTTTATTGTTTTTCTAACAGTTTTGAGTCAGTATGGCCATACATGGGCCGGAAAAATCCGGAGGGGGGGTGGGGGGGTTGAGACCTCGGGGGGGGGGGGGGGTCCCCCCCGAAAAAAGGCCAAAAAACGCCTATTTTGCCTTAAATAAGCGAAATTTTCTCCCTCCGGGAGGGGGGGTGGAAGGCCGAGGGGGTGGTATGGACGGCCGAGGGGGGGTATGGCCGGCCGAGGGGGAGGGGTATACCCCCCTTACCCCCCCGGCCCATGTATGAGTATGGCCTATTATACATAGCAAAAGTCCGTTTTTTAAACGAAAAATGACGTAAATTAGCTATTTTTAGCTTGAGTTTTTTTCCGCGATTTATGTTTTTTTCCGACCCTTAGGAAAAAAACCGGTTTTTTTCCGGAAAAAAACAGTTTTTTCCGGTGTTTTTTTCCCACCTCACATCCCTGAGTCGTAGTTAGTAGTCTCTAAAAATCACCAAAACTAATTAGTAGTCTTAGTTAGTAGTCTCAAAATTTCTCGATTTTGAATCTGTAGTCGTAGTTAGTAGTCAATTTGTAGTCAGCAAAATTTTGAATAAAATTATGACATTTTTAGGTTTAGGATATAAAACAAGAATTTGAAAATCTAAAATAGTGAAGCAAACAAGGGAGGGGTGGACATTTTAAGGAATATCATCTATTTTTCTACAAGGTGTGATGCTAAAAATGCCTATTAGTTTCTACTACGAAAGTTACAAATTTAGGATTAGCTTCAAAATACGCGGTTATCTTGTTTACAGATTCAAAAGATATATTTTCGTTATTATTAAATTTGTATTATTTTGCTTACCAAGAAACAAGCAAACATGCACTTTGCTTTGTTTACAAACGGTCAGAAATTCAATAAATATTCCCAAATATAAGAGGACAATTGCTTTTGAATGACAAAAAAAGTTGTCAAAACTAGTGAACAAGCTCAATTAACAAAAGCCCACCGATAAAAAAGCACCATTTCCGTTTCTAAATGGCTAATGTGCATGATATGACCAAATAAATTCCAGAATTTGCTGACTACAAATTCACAAATTCAAAAGGTATTTTGTAGTCAATTTGTAGTCACTAAATCTGAATATGTAGTCTAATCAATTTGTAGTCTCAATGACGTCATAAAACCCCAAAAATCAGTAGTTAGTGGTTAGTAGTTAGTAGTCACTACAAAATAGGTCTAGATCGGTGGACGTCATACTATTATTAGGAGTGCTAGTTGAAGAGAGAGTTTGCGCCGCCTAAAACCGGTTATCGGCATCCACCCATCCTTCTCTCATGACTATCGCCGCGCGTTTGTTTGCTACTGTTCAATTTAATAAATCGGTCGAACTTTAGTCATTACCAAGTTGTAAAATGTTGCGCAATGGGTGACTTAGACACGGTGGAGATAGTTTGCAGTGCGAAAGTATAAAAATTGGTGTTTTGAGCCCAGCAATAGACTATAAAAATGGGTGGTTTCTAGAGTGCATTCTGCTGAAAGCAGTATCGATAACAGATATATTGAGTCCAGAGCCCATTTACTTTTTGCGGTGCGAAAGTAGGGGGTTTGATTTATTTTTTTGTGGTGCGAAACTATCAAAAATGGGGGCTTTTTGACTGTTGGACCAAAATGCTACAACCATTACTACTCTGGCCGGCGCCAGACCCCACACCCCCTTCCCGTTCGTGGATGACCAGTTAGATATTCGAAATTGCTTGCTAACAGAAGATAGGCATGTAAAAATTGATAGAAAATATTGATACAGAGTTTAGGAGAAATTTTTGAAGCGAAAGACTGTTGCATAGGTTATTGAGTAGATTCAGGTCCTTTTGTGATTCATGCCTATATAGTGGGAAAAGTGCCACTGTTTCCAAGATTCGAGATTCAGAAGGCTGTCAGACACCATCAATTTTTGTCATTTTCTGAGGTAAAATTCTGATTTAAATCCTACTATTGTACAGGGTGTCTCAAAAAATGATCACATTTCTTTTTACTGCCATTTCCGTAAATTTTGACCAAATAGGCTGAAATTTGGACCATAGGTGCCAAAAGTCGGGCAATTTTATGTGTTAAAGTTTGGTTCACTAGGCTTGACTCAATCCCGAGAAATTTAAAAAAAAGTGAAATTTGGTAATTTCAATAGTGAAAGGCGGTCGCCGAAAAATGGAAACATTTCCTTTTCCTATATCTCTTCTAATTTTTGACGGAATTGGATGAAATTTGGAGTGTAAACGCAGAAGTTCAGGGTAATTCGTGTGTAAAAAGTTGACGCATGAACTCCAACGCTATCGTTAGAGTTTAGGCGATAATGTAATGTAACGTTTTTTCGGTGACCGGCTTTTGGTATTGAAATTACCAAATTTCACTTTTTTTTTAAATTTCTCGAGAATTGGTCAAGCCTAGTGCACCAAATTTTAACACATAAAATTGCCCGAGTTTGGGCACCTATGGTCCATATTTCAGCCTATTTGGTCAAAATTTGCGGAAATGGCAGTGAAAAGAAATGTGGTCATTTTTTCGGTGACCGGCTTTCACTATTGATTTAACAAATTTCACTTTTTTTGAAATTTCTCGGGAATGAGTCAAGCCTAGTCCACCAAACTTTAACACATAAAATTGCGCGAGTTTTGGCACCTATGGTCCAAATTTCAGCCTATTTGGTCAAAATTTGCGGAAATGGCAGTAAAAAGAAATGTGATCATTTTTTTGAGACACCCTGTATGTAACTCCTTCATTGTCAAACAAGGTCAAACTATTAAAATGCTATTAAAATAATATTATAAATTAATTTTAATATTCAGCCCCTCTTTGTATTTTTAATTTAATTTAATATAATCGTAGACCCTCTATTTTAATTTTTTATATAAATTTAATACTATTAAAATAGCACTATTAATAATAGTTTTATTTAAATAAAAATATATTAAGACCCTGTTTAATTTACTCGCGACCCATGCCTGAAGTAAAATGAACAACTTTGAGGCGAGGTTCTCCGATTTGGCTCAAATTTTGCATGCAGGCATATATTAATGTAAGAAACATTACCTGCAATTTTCAGCTTCCGGGAGGCCCGGTTCCGGAATTAGAAAAATCAGAAAATTTCAGTTTTTCGGCAGTAACTCGCTTGATTTTCGTCGTAGCGAGCTGGGAATGGCATTTTTGAAATTCGCGCGTCACACCCGATCAGGCTAAGTGATTCAAAATTATTTTCGAAAAGAAATTATTCTCTGCTCCACTGGACGGCTGATTCCAGGAAACCTAGAGTACTTACAGGTCTAGAGATGTCCTAAAAATGTAGCGCTATCTTTTTCTGTACAACATATAAAAAATGAGCAAACTCGCCTTGTAGCCCAAATTGAGCTTGAAAGTTGAAAATCAACGAAAAATACTGTATGCGCTGCATAGTTTGGGCAGCTGTATCTCGGGCACCATTAAACCAATTGAAACCAGGTTGCGGGCAATAGAGCCGCCTTTTTGTGCTCTTTTTAATGGTTTTTATTTATGCTTAATACATAACGTTTTCGGCGGGAAATTCAAATTTTACTATTTTTATTGCTCACAACATTGATTGTCTGTGGTCTCTGAAATTGTATGTGAAGGTTTATGTTCCTTAACGACTGCATCTTTGATTGTGTCTACATATAAAGTATTTCACTGGTACTCCATTTGCCATAAAAACACACTCAAGTCATTTCCCACTCCTGTGACCTGTTGGCAAATGATTGTCATTGATTGTTGGCCCTAGATAGCAGACAGAATGCTGTCATAATTGCATTTCGAGGTGGTACACTACCAAAAGAAGCCGTTTTCCAACTACGCCAACACTCATTGGTGGAAAAGTCAATAAAGTAGTGTGGGATGCACTGCATCCGATCTGGCAACCACTGAAGCAGATTGTTTATGAAGTTTCCATTCAGTTTCCGCTGCATAGCATAGCATTATATTCACTGGGCATTAATGGGGTGGTGCACTGGCTATGCTTTCTAGTGTTGACTTAGCGCATTCTATACCAACACTGAAGGAACGTGGCGATGACTATTGTGTTTCTTTTTGGTCACTGTTGTCCCGATGAGCCACTCTTGCTTCTGCCGGTTGTCCCTATCGCTCCGATGTCACGGTGTAGCAGTCTATGCTTGACAACAAGGACGTTTATGCCGGGGCACAAGCAGATCATTCAACAGTGCCAGTACGCAACAAAGTCTGGCCTCAACACACGCACTAAGAGAGAGTAGACTAGAGTCAGCCGCAAGGCAGGTGCGCAGGGAGAGAAAGTGATTGTGTTCAACACAGCCTTGCGTCTGGCTCTATTACTACACAAAGCTACAGACTAGGGCGCGGCCAACTGGCACGGCAGGCCGAGCCCGATCGATAATCTAGCCTAGACAACCAACACACAAGACGGCATGTATGTACCACAGCAGCATGTACATACAAGCGATAACATATCAACACCCTTTTCTTCTTAAAGGCAGTCTTCTGCTAGTTGTAGTTAGTGTTTTCGATCAAATTAAAATTAAATAAAAAAATTAAATTGTTTTGGCCAAAATCACATAGTAAATAGCAATTTAATAACAAATTAAATTTCTGGTGATGACTGCCGAACATATTAAAATTATATTAAATTTCGTAAAATTGGCCTAGAAATTTGATATAAATTTGATATGAATTTGATATAAATTTGTTTGGTTCAAAAGCTTCACTAACCAAAGTCTGGCTACAAAACAACAAGTTTAGTCAAAAGATGATCTTGTTCATGCCTATAGGAAAGATATCAACTCATTAAATGCTAATTTGTAGACCATTTGTCGCCATGTAAAGAAAGGTCAACTCATTTTGGACTGACACGACCCCAGGTTTTGAGCTGTTTCCTCAAGAAATGAGTATTGATTCTAGCAAATTTATATTTAATTCATATCAAGTAACAAATTGGTATCAAATTAAATTTCCGAATTTGGGTACCAAGCAAATTAATAGCAAGTTATTTTCTTCTGAAGGCTGAGCAAGCAATTTAATAGTTATTTAAATTCAAAATAAATTTACTCGGAAACACTAGTTGTCTCTAGCTCGATCACTTCTGAGCTCGCTGGGGAATCTGGCACGCGCTGCATGTTCCTGGCGTTCCACAGTTGACCGTCTGACAGTTTGTAGTTGAATCTGCCCAGAACTGCCGTCACTGTGTAGCATTTGCGGGACCAAGGCGACTGTCCTTTGGGAGTGTGGCTCCTCTTGACACGAACGCGTTGTCCTTTGCGATACATCTGCTGCCAGGGTGGCGTCTTTTTGTCTCCTTTTCCGCCGCTCCTATTCGATTTTGCGTTGTTAGCAACATTTTTGTTGGCGTTTTCTGGAGACTCCTTCCCTTTCTCTATTGTGGGGCGTGACTGGCGGCAAACTTCAAAAGCGAGCCGCGGCTGTTGTTTGAACATCTTCTCAGCAGGGCTCTGCTGCTCACCTTCCTGGGCTGTGGCTCGGTAGTGGCACAGAGTCTGAGTCAGTCCTTCCTCCCACTCCTGAGTCTTGGTGAAGGTCTGAATATGATGTTTTAGGTACCGGTTGAACACCTCCACAAATGCGTTCTGCTGTAGTGTGTAGACTGGAGCTTTCTGGTGGAAGATGTCCCTCTCCTGCAGAAATTCTTCAAACTCCAGGCTGACAAACTGCGGTCCATTATCCATGAGAATCCTGGCAGGGTTGCCATATCGAGCAAAAACCTGCTTCAATCACTGAATGATTCTTTTGGATGACATGTCAGTGGTGCAGAGAATTTCCGGATACTTGGAGTAGTTGTCCAGCAACACCACTATGCACTTCTTGTGGGCTGGGGCTGTCTCAAACGGACCAGTGATGTCCATTGACAGTTCTACCCATGGCTCCTCTGGTGTGTACAGGTGTTCTCCGTGTGTGGGCACCTTGGGCTGCGACTTGGCGGAATCCAGGCAGGCACTGCAATGACGCACAAACTCCTTGCTTTCTGTAGCCATTCCCGGCCACCAGTAGCCTTCTCTGAGCTTGCGTTTGTAGTGGACGATCCCAGGGTGTCCTTCATGGGCTTTGCTGAGTAGTTCTCTTCGGAGTGGACCTGGAACAACGATCTGGCTGTTGTTTCGCAACACCAGTCCTGTTTTGTCCTCCACCGAAAACTCATCCTTCATCCTGTGATAAGGCAAGTTGCAAAATTGGCTGGGCAATTTGGCTTTGTCTGGCCAACCCTCTAGGCAGTATTGCTTGACTTTGCTCAGCACTGGGTCGTTCCTCAGAGCTTTGGCGATTCTTCTGGCTGAGAATCCCAACTCCTTGACGCAACGAATCACTCCACTTGGTGCAGAATCGGTCTGCAGGCGCGACAAGACATCTGCCATGTGGTTGTTGTCACCAGGCATGTAATGCACATCATAGTCGAACATGTTGAGTCTGTGTACTCAATGTTCGAATTTCTGCGATTTCCTCTGATTCGCCTGTCGATGTAGCAGTGCTTGTAGCGCTTGGTGGTCAGTTCAAAGCGTGAAGTGTCTGCCAAGCAAGTATTTTTCCCAATACTCGCAGAAAAACATTGCCACATAGGCCTCCTTCTCGGTGGTGTCCCACTTTCGCTTGGTTGCATCCAGAGTGTGGTGTCCAAATGTGACTGGGAATTCCTGGCCGTAGTGCACCTGTGACAGCATCCCACCAATGCCATAACCGGGTGCATCGGTAGTGACAAAGGTCTGCTTTAAGGGATCAATCATCTTAAGGCGCAGTCCCTTTGGTCCGCCAAGCAGCTTTTTCACTTGTTCGAACGCCTCCTGAGTCTCCTGACCCCACACGAACTTCGTGTTAGCCCGTGTGAGTGCTCGAATTGGTTCCAGCTTGTCGCACAGTGAGGGCACGAACTTGCTCAAGTAGTTGACGGCTCCCAAGAAACTTTGCACGTCCTTTATGTTTTTAGGTGGTGTCATCTGCCGCAGGCTCTCCAGCTTGTCTGGATCTGGCTTGACACATCCTTTGCAGATCACATGGCCCAGGAACTTCACTGATGGTTGAGCAATGAGGCGTAGATTCTTCTCATTCAAGCGTTGTAGCACCTGCTTCAAGCTGTCATTGTGTTCCCTTCGATTCGCTCCATACACCAAAATGTCATCGATGTAGGGCTGACACCCCAGCACACATTCCAGCGTTTCATATACCAGTTTCTGCAATACTGCTGCACTGTCCTTCAAACCCATGGGCAACTTCTTGTAAGCGTAGTAGCCCCATGGTGTAACAGTTGTTGTCACCAGCTGGCTGTCCTCATCCAATTCTGCATTGAAGTATCCTTTCAGTACTGTTGTTTGGTATTGGATTTTCCATTTGTGTATGTGTATACACATTTACCTTCGAATGTGTATGGTAATTTGTGTATACACGTTCAGCAAAACAATGTGTATTTTTGTGTATGTTTGTGTATGTGTATTGTACTGAAAATGCAAATTTTTTGGTAGATTTTCAGTAAGAAATGCTAGGAAAATCAAATCTCTCAATGTCTGCTGCTTTAAACCTTGGATAGCTTTGAAGTCGAGTCACTTAGGCCCTTTGAAGGTTTTATGAGGACATCTACTGTTTATTACTGTAGCGAAAACATCGAAAATTTACGTTTTGTTCGAAATTTTATCGATTTTTGCCAATCAAATACACATACACAAAAATACACATTTTGAGTACTGTTTGTGTATGGTAATGTGTATCGGAATTTTCAATGTGTATGTGTACACACATTGAAAAAACAATGTGTATTTTTGTGTATGGTAAATGTAACACATGTGTATACAAAAACAACAGTACCTTTCAGCAGGTCGATTTTGCTGAAGACTGCCGCCTGACTGAGTCTGTTGTACAGCAAATCGTGGATGTTTGGCAGCAGGTACAGCACTGGATCGATGTCCTTGTTGAGCGGACTCAGATTGCTGGTTATCCTGACTGATCCGGGGTCATCTGGTTTCTCCACGACCACCATGCCGTGTACTCGATCGATAAAAAAATCGGACTATTTGGCTTACCGACCCCTCAGGCCCTCCTACCCCCGTCAGGAAT
Organism: Sabatieria punctata; assembly: GCA_030248155.1. NCBI lineage: Eukaryota > Metazoa > Nematoda > Chromadorea > Araeolaimida > Comesomatidae > Sabatieria > Sabatieria punctata. The sequence goes on along the minus strand of JASANB010004913.1, from coordinate 82,627 downwards.
TGAAAATTCCACCCCCCCCCATCAGCCGAAATGCTAGCCCATGTATGCCTGAAGCCAAAGCACAAATTTCTTATTTAGAGTTGTTTTACGCGTTTCTGTCGGTGTACAGTACTGCCTGTGCGCAGATCTTATACACTCAACATACCAACACAGCAGCAAAGTCTGAATCAAAGCCATTTCTTCCGCACATGGCGTTTTCAGTAATAATGATACAAATTTAACCTACCTGGGGGCTATTTCATAAAAGTTATGAGCTCATATTATGACAGATTTTCTATGATTCTATGAGAACACCGGTTTCATAAAGGTGAACTCATACTTTCATAAGTATGAGCTCATATCTCATAAGTATGTGTAAAATCATCGAATTTATGAGGGCGCCTGTTTCATAAAAGTTTTGCCTCATACTATGATTTTATGATTTATGAGTGTGTGTTCCTAGTAACGTGGGCACATATATGCCTACTTCGTTTGTATATGTATATGTACAGTCATGTCTCGTTAATCCGGACAAGTTGGGACCGGCCAATTTTGTCCGGATTAGCGAATTTCCGGATTAACGAATCAAAGCTAAAACACCGTTTTTCGGGTCAAAGGCCTAAATGACAGCTTTTTGTCAGTTGCATATCAGATTCTGCAGCTGTACCTCCTAAATAAAACCGAAAAACTTATTTCAGCTGATTATGGCTGCTAAAAAGGCAAAAATAATCACGTTCTGACTCAACGAAAAGCATTATTCAATTGAAAATTGACACCTGAATTGAAAAATTGCGCATGGATTTTGTCCAAATTTACCAAATCCGGATTAACGAATCACTTTACCATACAAATTTCGAAGTTGGGACCCCAAATCTTCTGTCCGGATTAACGAATCCGGATCCGGATTAACGAGTCATATAACATGGGGGAAAATTGGGACCTGGCCTAATCTTGTCCGGAAGGCGAATATCCGGATTAACGAGGTCCGGATTAACGAGACATGACTGTATATGTATATATACAAATGCACATTAGTTTGTATATGTATATGTATATATACATATACAAACAAAATTTCAATATTGCATATTTTTTTGTATATTTGTATATTATGAATATTATAAATTCTCTGCTGGAAAGCATGATTTCGACAAACCAGGTGGGTTAGGGGTACGTGACGGGTGTTATTGTCATATGGTAGGGCGTTGTAGGGCTAGCCAACATGAAATATTCTCAAATTGCATGAGTGTATTCCGATTTCAGGCAGTTCCCCAACCGGTGCGAACTCTATTAAGTGATACTGCCTAAGATTTTTACCAGCTAAAATTTATGTTGTTGCTAAAACTCAGGCTTTTTAGGATCTATATCAAGAATTTTTTTGTGTGGTGTTGGTAAGTCACCGGTGGTCGAAAATCTTTAAGTAATACAAATGCTAGCAACAAATTCAAACTTACGCTTTAGGTACACCCCTTAGTTTTAGGTTAACAGGTATGTTAAGGCTTAGGTTCTGGTTTTAGTCTTCGATTCAGGCCTAAGTAGGCTCGTACATAGGTATAGTTTTAAGCAGAAATAGCCCCTGAAATCGTTATTACACATCATAGGGAGAATGGATGAACGGGTTTATCTGAAAAAATAATAACACGTTTAAATCTGGGATGAAACGAAATGGGAAATGTGCGGGATTCGATTATCAATTTCGTCGTTGAGCATGCCTACTATTCCATTTTTTCGTTTCAAACAGCAAAACTCATTGCGAAATACTTCTAAAACGAAGATGAATAATATTTGGTCTTAATGCAGACGAGGCTAAACCGCAAATTTAACAAATTCTTCTGGAAAAGTTAAAGACATGGACTCAAAATACAAAAACACCTGAAGAAACTGTAAAAATATCTCAATTACCGTACGAAAGTGGCCAAAATGTGCTAAACTACTTACTGCAAAAATATACAAATGAAAATATACAAACCGTTTGTATATCAAGTCTGTTTGTATATGTATATTGAATATTGCATCAACAGTCCGTTTGTATATGTATATGTATATGTATATCCAAAACATTTGTATATATATACAAATTTGTATATGTATATTTGAATATACAAACCCACACTAGTTCCTAGCATTTTATGAGTGGGTAGGTGACTCATAAAATTTTGCTTTTCCAGTGTAAAGTTGTTCTATCTCAAAGAAATGCTCGATTAATGATTCGTCCAGCTACAGTTTGCAAAACCAAGATGAGCGGCCAAGGAGAGAACGTGTCTTTCGACCCAGGATAACTTTCACATTATCCTGAGGAGCCTGAAAAGTTCGAGGAGTGTCTTCGGCTGTTGCAAGAGCTTCTTAAGAGCCGGTTTTTCTAAGGGTCGACTCCCGGACAAATCTCAACTTTATGTCTCCGATTTGGCTAAGATTTTGTATTTTGGTATAATTTAACCTAAAAAGATGTTTTATCACCTTCCCGGTCGTTTTTGTGAGACTCAATTTTTCGACCGAACCTCAGATCTCGGCTAATAACTCCGGAACCAGTGAACGTATGAACTTGCGGATTGCATATTTATAATCACATGAGCGTTCTCTTTCAAACGGTACCCTACATGACCAAATTCCAGACGAAAATTTTTTTCGAACCCCTTCTGGGTCAAATTTGACCCCCTCAAAGGTCATATCACCCCCTCAATTTGACCCCCTCAAAGGTTATTTCATAAAAATGCAGCGCTATCTATTCACTTTTGAAAGCACAAAAAAAATCGAGAAAAAAAATATACATCTAATTGAGTTTTTGGGCCTTGAAAGTTGTCAGGTCGAAAATTTGCCCAATAAAAGATTGCCTTGTAAAGAGCATATCTTTGTCAATTTTGAACCGAGTTCAGTGATTTTTTGCACACCTATTGCACTGTGTCCCTGGCACATACTGCACAAATCTGACCTTACTGGCTCTTGCTTGGCGCCAGTTCTACGCTTCTTGGTGACATTTTTAGATACATTAGTTTACAAAGCAAAGTTTACAAAAAACCACACACAGTTTGGCTCTCCATAGAGGTTCTTCAGTAGGCAACTGTGACAGCTTATGGATAATTTAGTCTTGCCATTAATTGGACTGCAAGCTTGCTCAATTGTTTCTCCAAAGTATGCTACATGGCTGCCTGAAGTTCATCAAAAGCATACATGTAACAGGGGGTCTGGTTATCTGCCCCCACTCGACTTAGGCCAGCCCCCCGGATGGCCCCCTCCGAGACGATTTTTCCGACCCCCCGCCCTCCGATTTTTCTGGCAAGTAATTTTTTGAGCAAATTTTTGCTATTTTTTGCAATTTCAGACACAAAAATTGCCAAAATCGCCTGTAAAACAGCACTTTTTAGCTGTATTTCAGCCCAAATTAGTGATTTTTAACCCAAAAATTGCGATTTTATGGATTTTTGAGCGTTTTTAGTGCCCAACCCCCTCCCAAAACTTTGGCTCAGACCCCTCCCCCCGGCCGGCGCCAGCCCCCCCAGCCCCCCTCCCCCTTCGGCGGACGACCTGTTACATGTATGATCAAAACTGTATGTATTGATTGACACTCCTGGTCACTGGCCTGGGTACGAACAATAAACTTATAGTTGAATATGTAACTGCTGTACTGAGATCGATTGAAAGTGTTTTTGGCCGCAAAAGTACAAGAGTAAGGCCGGTTTGCCTAAGTGATTTACCTTGCATGTAACCCTGTTGGGTTATCACTGGCTTGCTCTGGTGTACATGTGCGTTGTATAAAGTTGTTATTGTTGTTGTTCTTCAATGCTAGCACCAGCCGAACCCAGCTAATAGACAAGCTACAGGTGCACCAATAATTGACAAACATGGACTAGTAGTCTTGCTTACTGAACATTTTTGGTCTTCAAACAGAGGATAACTGTTGCAGATTTCATAAGTAATAACTAGTTTAGATAACTCCACTGTCAATGGCATAGTATGTGCATATTGTACCTAAAGCCAGGTAATAAATACACAACCAAGTCTTAACTTAGGTTACTCACTTCAAGATCACTGTGATAGTAAGCATCAGTGGATGATGCTGTGCACTCAACTGCTGCACCTAAAATTTCATTCTAATAGACAAACACAGAAAATACTACAACTGTTACTTCCATCGCAGTCTGGAAAGTTAGCCATGAAATCATTGGCCTTCACGACACACCAAGCATAAGGAACATGGAGAAAGAACTGTTTTGCGAATTCAAAGTTACCAACCCTTGGCTGCCCATAGGTGTAGAGCGAAATTCTTTGTTGCAATACAGGTATAGTAAATGCAAAGTCAGATTATGCAATAAGTGCTAGAGCACCTCCAAATGAGTGACCAGTGAAAGTTATACTATATAGTGGGAATTCAATTGTTGTGTGGTATAACTGCTTTTTCAGAGGTGGCCATACAGTGTTCAGAGCATCAACAAACAGTTTCTTAACCTTTCCACCAATTCCACGGAATTCCATGCTATGTTGAAAGCAACCAGTTGAGTTTCCAGCATGAAATGCTACTATAATGCTGCCTTGAACATGATCACTAGCAACAAAGTCAGTGCATGGCTTTCCAGACAACTTGTATGCTTGCTGCATCACTTTAGCTAATTGAATCTGACTATTACTTGTTTCTAAACACTCTCATGGGTTCATGCTGTATGCAGCAGCAACAAACTTTAGCTTTATTGCTCCTCTTTCTAAATACGAACTCATGTAGGTTAATTTTCTTAAGTACAACTAAGCAACAAACTGCAACTGTTCCTACCATTGTATTTATAACTTAAGCTTATCCCATAACAGTTATATATGCTGTCAGCGAAACAGCGAAACCACAAATATGCTGTCTGTAGATGTCATTACCGAACCTTGACACAGGCCAGATAGATGTCTAGTTGTAGGTACATAGTAGGTACCTAGTGAAAAGATGGCAAAAAGACACTAACAAAGTCGCAACTGTCGAATTATCAGGAAGATATTGCAGATTATCAGGAAATTCTATTTGCTATGTAAACTAATGTATCTTGAAATGTGACCAAGAAGCGTAGAACTGGCGCCAAGCAAGAGCCAACAAGGCCAGATTTGTGCAGTATGTGCCAGGGACACAGTGCAATATGTGTGCAAAAAATCACTGAACTCGGTTCAAAATTGAATGCTCTTTACAAGGCAATCTTTTATTGTGCAAATTTTCGACCTGACAACTTTCAAGGCCCAAAAACTCAATTAGATGTATATTTTTTCTCGATTTTTTTTGTGCTATCAAAAGTGAATAGATAACGCTACAATTTTATGAAATAAAAAAGTGGGGGTCAATACCTTTGAGGGGGTCAAATTTGACCCAGAAGGGGTTCGAAAAAAAATTTTCGTCTGGAATTTGGTCATGTAGGGGACCGTTTGAAAGAGAACGCTCATGTGATTATAAATATGCAATCCGCAAGTTCATACGTTCACTGGTTCCGCAGTTATAAGCCGAGATCTGAGGTTTGGTCGAAAAATTGAGTCTCACAAAAACGACCGGGAAGGTGATAAAACATCTTTTTAGGTTAAATTATGCCAAAATACAAAATTTTGGCCAAATCGGAGACATAAAGTTGAGATTTGTCCGGAGGTTAAGGAGCAAAAGTCGATTCCTAGAAAAACCGGCTCTTAAAACCAGACATCGATCGCCTGATCAACCAATTTCGGTAGTAGTACATGTTCTCAGTTTGAAGTTTGAACAAATTGTATCGGTTTCAGTTTTGTTAGTTCAAAGAAAGTTTTATAATGGAAGCAAATCGAACAAAACAAACACGTTCAAATGCACACAAACAGTTACTGTGACTCATAGATCTGAACACGAGCAGACATTGCTAACACCCCTAAATCCGTTTAAACCCTTCTTTCCCTTCTTTCCTTCCGAAAATTTCGAGCTTCAGCTAGTAGTTCGGTTTCCTCCAGGAACTGGCCGCTGAATTTTTGTTCACACTGAAACAGCTAAATACGTAGTTTCTCATGAGAGAGCGATGCTAAATCGTATGAATACATATTGTACGTAGGGAACGACCGGAATTCCGATTCCGATTCCGATTCCGATCGGAACTGGCAGTTCCGATTCCGATTCCGATTCCGAACTCAGAGGTCTCGGAATTTTTCGGAACTTTTGCTAAATTTTTAGGAAATCAAACACCTTTTCTTGCGTACTATTGCATGTCTTCTTTGCTGTGCAATCCACAATCTGCATAGTTTAGTAATCCATAACCTACTGTAATCCCATCCCACTAAGTAAAAAATATAAGTCAGCACTACTCCATTGTGGAAGCACCTGAGTCTGAAGAACTCGGCAGTCTTCAAACGCCTCAAAGATTTTGATCAAAGCCAGGGAACGGACGTTTAAAACGGCAAAACAGATTTTGGAAGGCGACAGAAGTCACTTGAAGCCTGAAAAATAGAGTGTGAACAATACCTGAAAAACCCAATACCCAATACTTGCGTAACTGAGCCAAAAATTGCATTTCAATGAAAAGGTACATTCCAGTGGTGTACACAGGATTTCTTTCACAGGGATTAAAATTTCGAAGAGGCTTGGTTGGACCATTGTCCAACTAGGGCGAGATACATATTTTGAAAAATTAGCGTTTAAGAAAGATTTAGAAGCCGTTCTGGATTGTAAAATAAGCAAAAATTAACAGTTTTAGTCCGTACATGATCTACTGTATTACAGTGTTTCTTATTTTCGGCAGATTTTTTCTTACTCCACCGGAAGGAGGTATACCAGACCACATCCCCTGGGTACAGTACTAATACATTCTGTATCACTAAAAATAACAAATTTCAATTGAATCACAAACGTTTATCTTAGATAAGAACAGAGAAATTGCACTAATTACTGGTGTACTACTTAGAAAAGCAAACAGTATAAAACAGTCTTAACCTTTAGTTTATTAACGCTAAAACGGCTTTCTATACCTACTGTAATCATCGGTGAATCGTCGATTTTTTCAGGTCAGTTTTTCACTTCAACAGCGATTTTATAGGTCCTAATTAGTATGGGGTATTGGGGCATAAAAACCCAATACCAAACCTGAAAAACACCCCCAATACACCCACTACCCAATAGCAGTTCGCACTCTACTGAAAACGTTGAAAAATTGTTGTTTTTAAAGTATAATTTACGCACTTTGAATTTTACCTATTGATGGTTGGCGTTTTTAATGCATTTTTATCGTTTGACATGGTGATTTGTACTGGATGTTTGCATGGAATTGTAAAGGATGGTTGCATAAACACTGTTTCTTTTCCAAAAACAGGTTATTCCAAAATTTTAAGCCGATTTTCAAAAAAGTTCCGATTCCGAAAAATTCCGATTCGGAACTGAACTTGAGTTCCGATTCCGATTCCGATTCCGATTGGACCCAAAAATCCGGTTCCGGTCGTTCCCTAATTGTACGTATATCAATCCACATCCATATCGAGTTAAAAACCAATAGCCGATTTAAAAGGATAGGGAAGTTTCAATTTCAAAAGCCGAATATTATTTCTCTTTTCCTACTTTTGTGAAAAGATTGTGGTCGTGCAGAAGCATTCTACATTTAAGTCTGTACGCACTATTGCACATACATAACAGGTCATCGCCAAAGGAGGAGGGGTTTGGAGTTTGAGCACGGGTGGCCGGGATGGTCTTCTGCTGACCTCAAATTTCCGGACTAAAAATCGATGAAAAATCAGCTAAAGTGTAAAGCCGGCTAAAAACCTCTAGAAACCGCTCTAGATAATTTTAAATTTTGGACTCTAGATGGTTTTAAATGTTGGAAAACACTGAAATCTACCGAAAAAGACGAAAACTTTCTAAATATCTAGGAGATCTTGGGATTTTCTGACAGGCACCACACATACAGTACAACCCAGGAAATGATAGCCAAAGTTTCTGTCAGACCAAGTTTCTGGGGTTTCAGAAACGCGGCCAGAAGCTTGCCAAAAGGCCGGCCAGGTGTCAGATTTCTGTGTCAGTTTATGTAAGCACAGCAGCAGGCGCCAATCGGATTAATTACGCAATTAGGTGGCCTCCCGGGCCAGGCTATTGTTTATCGCGCCTCTGCTTGTCACTTTTGACATGGAGCGAGAATCTGGGACAGAAACCCAGAAACGCCAGAAACTGCAGAGAGTGAAGTCAGAAACGTTTGGCCAGAAACTAGCCCAAATAAAAGATACAGCAACTTGGCCAGAAACTTTGGCCGTCTCAGAAACTTTGGCTATCATTTCCTGGGTTGTACTGTACTTACATATGCAGCTGAGAATGTACTTTTTAGGACAGTTGTATTTCTGACATAAAGGGCCATCGATATAAACTTAGCAATTCTCGAAGGGGAGTGGGTTGGAGTACTTTCTATTAGGTTCTATTATTTTCTACTCATTTTTATTACTATACCTCCATCGAAATCGGAAGTGTACCCAACTCACAAAGCAACCCCTGCGTACATTACATACGACTGCAGAAAAGTGAAAAACACTGCCTCAAATGTGTTTAGTTTTAGGTTTTATATCGCATTCTAGGGAAAGTTTTCATTTTCTATCGCTAAAAAAGTTTTCAGCTAGAACCTCTGACATATTTGTGTACATAATAAGGGCAATTTTGCTGGGGCAAGGTTACCGAAAACCGATAATGATAAAGAAAACAAATTCTACAAGCAAAAAAAATTAAAAGATAGGTACCTGATGACGTTCAGCAACGGTATGGCTGGTGGGACAGTAGGGGAGGGGAGGCCTCAAACAGGGTCTATTTCCTGATCACAGGATGTTTGTTCGATGTAATCATGCTCATTAGAGGCAGTATTTTGGGCTTGCGGATCAGTGCCTTCTTGGCCCAGTCCTTCTACCTCTACCAAAGCGGAGTCGAGGTATTTATTTGCAGGACAAGCTCGTCGACCTCTGCCAGAAGTTTTTCCTTCCCTCTCGATGCTTTGAGTCGAAATTTTCGTCCAATACAACGGTTTTCTCTGTGTTCTTTTGCGACCATACAGTTTTTCTAAGATGCTACCAGATTTTCCACACGAATTCAAGGCCAAACTCATTTTTCTGTTCTTTTTCTTTTATTCTTCTTTTTGCGACTCATAAAATTACTCATAAAATCGGAATCATAAATATGAGCGCGCGCAAAACTTTGTGAAACCGACTTTATGAGGACTCATACTATGAGCTCATATTCTCATAACTCATAAAATCATAATTTTGAACGTTTTATGAAATCGGCCCCTGGTCTGGTATATTGTCGAATAAGGTTTTATGTCAAACTGAGTACCAGTGAAATACTTTATATGCAGACACAATCAAAGATGCAGTCTTTAAGAAACATAAACATTCACATACAATTTCAGAGACCACACACAATCAATGTTGTCAGCAAGAAAAATAGTAAGATTTGAATTTCCCGCCAAAAACGTTATGTATTTAGCATAAGTAAAAACCATTGAAAAGAGCACAAAAAGGCGGCTCTATTGCCCGCAACCTGGTTTCAATCGGTCTAATGGTGCCCGAGATACAGCTGCCCAAACTGTGCAGCGCATACTGTATTTTCCGTTCCAGGACTTTGATTTTCAACATTCAAGCTCAATTTTCTCATTTTGGGGTACGAAGCGATTTTGCTCATTTTTTATACGTTGTAGAGAAAAGATAGCGCTACAGTTTTAGAACATCTCTAGACCTGTGTTTCCTGGAATCAGCCATCCAGTCGAGCAGAGAATAATTTCTTTTCGAAAGAATAATTCTGAATCACTTGGCCTGATCGGGTGTGACGCGAGAATTTCAAAAATGCCATTCCCAACTCGCTACGATGAAAAGCAAGCGAGTTACGTATTGCCGAAAAACCGAAATTTTCTGATTTTTCTAATTCCGGAACCGGGGCCTCCCGGAAGCTGAAAATTGCAGGTAATGTTTCTTACATTAATATATGTCTGCATGCAAAATTTGAGCCAAATCGGAGAACCTCGCCTCAAAGTTGTTCTCCCAGGGACGTCGGTAACTTAAGAGTCAGTCTCTGAACCGATCGAGTCTTGGCCCTTTGCCCTATTCAGACCCAAAATTGAAAGTTGGGCGTAGAGGGCTGAAAGTTGGAACACTAAAACATATTGACAAGTTATCAATGACCTGCAAAGAATTTCCAGATTCGACGCTCCACGCTCGAGATATGGCCTTCTAAAAATCGGCCCGCTTAACTATGGGACCAAAATTTCGATATCGAATTTCTGACTTGCTGATCGGAATTCAGACCTAACAAACGGGGTTTTTGCGTAACTTTTTGAGTAGTTTAAGAATCTTTTACTAAATTTCATTTTTGGAAAAAAAATTTTTTTCGCCCCCCCCCCTATCGGGGGGCATAACTCGTCTGGAACCCCCTAGACCGTTCTTTTTATTTCAGATTATTGTAGCGCTATATCTTAGCTACACGCCGGTGTAAAACATTACCGGCTACCGGACGGCAAACACTGAAATATTTGCGTTCAAAAATTAAAAATGCCACATTTTGCATGTTTCACTGGGGTACATAAATTTCCAACTCAAAGTTCTAGCTTACTAATTGGACTTGAATTCTAAAAATTGATGTCTAAGCTGTACTTTTTGAGTAGTTTAAGAATCTTTCATTGAATTTCATTTTTGGAAAAAAAATTCCCCCCCCCTATCGGGGGGCATAACTCGTCTGGAACCCCCCTAGACCGTTCTTTTTATTTCAGATTATTGTAGCGCTATATCTTAGCTACACGCCGGTGTAAAACATTACCGGCTACCGGACGGCAAACACTGAAATATTTGCGTTCAAAAATTAAAAATGCCACATTTTGCATGTTTCACTGGGGTACATAAATTTCCAACTCAAAGTTCTAGCTTACTAATTGGACTTGAATTCTAAAAATTGATGTCTAAGCTGTACTTTTTGAGTAGTTTAAGAATCTTTCATTGAATTTCATTTTTGGAAAAAAAATTCCCCCCCTATCGGGGGGCATAACTCGTCTGGAACCCCCCTAGACCGTTCTTTTTATTTCAGATTATTGTAGCGCTATATCTTAGCTACACGCCAGTGTAAAACATTACCGGCTACCGGACGGCAAACACTGAAATATTTGCGTCCAAAAATTAAAAATGCCACATTTTGCATGTTTCACTGGGGTACATAAATTTCCAACTCAAAGTTCTAGCTTACTAATTGGACTTGAATTCTAAAAATTGATGTCTAATTTGTACTTTTTGAGTAGTTTAAGAATCTTTCATTGAATTTCATTTTTGGAAAAAAAATTCCCCGCCCCCTATCGGGGGGCATAACTCGGCTGGAACCCCCATAGACCGTTCTTTTTATTTCAGATTATTGTAGGGCTATATCTTAGCTACACGCCGGTGTAAAACATTACGGGTTGCCGGACGGCAAACACTGAAATATTTGCGTTCAAAAATTAAAAATGCCACATTTTGCATGTTCCACTGGGGTACATAATGTGCAAAATGTGGCATTTTTAATTTTTGAACGCAAATATTTCAGTGTTTGCCGTCCGGTAGCCGGTAATGTTTTACACCGGCGTGTAGCTAAGATATAGCGCTACAATAATCTGAAATAAAAAGAACGGTCTAGGGGGGTTCCAGACGAGTTATGCCCCCCGATAGGGGGACGAAAAAAAATTTTTTTCCAAAAATGACATTTAGTAAAAGATTCTTAAACTACTCAAAAAGTTACGCAAAAACCCCGTTTGTTAGGTCTGAATTCCGATCAGCAAGTCAGAAATTCGATTTCGAAATTTTGGTCCCATAGTTAAGCGGGCCGATTTTTAGAAGGCCATATCTCGAGCGTGGAGCGTCGAATCTGGAAATTCTTTGCGGTGGTTACATAACCTATCAAGACGTATTAGTCCTCCAACTTTGAGCCCTCCACGCCAAAGTTTTATTTTTGGGTCTGAATACTGAAACTCGATCGGTTCAGAGACTGGCTCTTAAACTGGCTCTTAAAATCACAGTAGTATGCTGTAGACTACAGTCTGTAGTACGTAGTTGGCTAGTTTTTGCGCAGTTATTAAACACTCAGCAGCTACAGTAATTCAGCCAAAAAACATACACTACCTACATTTGTTTCCATCCTTTTGGTGTGAAGGTAGAGTTCAAAAATCTGCAATTTCAATCAAACAAACACAGAATTAATATTTGGATATCTTTCAGTTCATTTTTATGACTTTTTTCACGATATTCGATCGCTACTACCTACCAGCGAATTTTGGAGAAAAACGAATATTAATTTAGATATGGCTGGAATCTTAGTTGTTATGACGTTTTGGAAATTAATTTATGTAACGCGTTACAGCAAGAAATTAGCCATTCTAATTTCCGCAACACGTTACAAATACGAAAATTAAAGTTTGGTAAAACAGAAATAAGACGTTACGTAAACTACCAATTTTAATTTACGTTGCACATCCCTATATGGTACCACTACCATATATGGTACGAAATCTGAACAGCGTGTTACCATATATGGTAATGGTACCGCTACCATAGGTACCGGTGTTAAGTGCCTGACTGTATAACCTTTCTCTAAACGTATTACAACATAAACCTACCAGTTTTAACTTGCAGGCATACAGTACATCCATGCATACACCAATGGTTTGGTTACCCTTTGCCTAGCACTCCAAGACAATTTAGAAGGCACTCCTCGATCCAAATGTTTTAGTTCTTGCTGGTACTGGCTCGAACACTAACTTTTTAACTTAAAGTGCCTTTTGATAGTAGAACCTGGCGATTCCAGTGATGTTATTCAAGACATTAGGATGTTTTTGAAACCCATTTTAATTTAACGCTGTTTTGTGTGTAGATGTCTCTAAAAATGCTGAAAATAGCAAAAAAATGCAATTTTTCGGCTAAAAATCGTCAAAAATCGCCAATTTGGACTGAAATACAGCTAAAAAGTGCTTTTTTACAGACGATTTTGGCAATGTTTCTGTCTGAAACTGCAAAAATTTGCTAAAAATTACTTGCCAGAAAAATCGTCTTGGGGGTCCCCATCTGGAGGACTGGTCTAAGTCGGGTGGGGCAAGCCCCTGTTACATGTGTGTCCGCGAGTATCGAAGGAACACCTAAATCTGAGAGCAGTAGGTGAAGTATACATAGACAGTGTTCGCCTAAATGAGTAGAGCTAAAACGGCTAAACAAAACTTTGATTCTAAATTGTTCAACCCTATGCGAAATTAATGGTTTATTCTTTCAGTTCATGATGATATCCTTGATTGAATTCATCAGAAAGCTCTATGGCTTCTATCCCTGTCGAGCCAATGGCGCTGATTCGCTAGCTTTCGGAATATTTCTCTTATCCGAACTAATCACAATCGCACTCTGGGTTCGGCGTAAACTACTCAAGAACAAGAACAGAATCTATGAACAGTTAGGCTTGGAGACGAAGCCGGAAATCGCTCGTGACAGCCCGCTCTATGAGCCAGAGATAATTTGGGAGAACGTTTCGTTATTCAGCATTGCGCACCTGGTTGGAATGTATGGATTCTATCTGATTTTCACGAGCGCAAAATGGCAGACAGGATTGTACTGTTATCTATTACATTTGTGCTGTCTGTACACCATACCTGGAGGGGTACACAGACTCTATGCTCACCAAGCGTTCAAGGCGACAAAACTCTATGAAATAGTGGTTATGATTCTACACACCACTCTGCTTCAAAACGACATCATACACTGGGCCAGAGATCACAGGTGTCATCACAAATTTGTAGACACCAATGCAGATCCATATTCTGCTAAGAGAGGTCTATTTTTCTCTCACTGTGGCTGGCTCCTAATGGAACGCCACCCAGACAATATAAGGCAAGGAAGAAAAATTGACATCTCAGATTTGACCGCCAACCCTGTCCTTCGCTTTCAACGTGACTATTACCCATGGTTGGTGATCATATTCAACGTGCTTCTACCCCCACTAGTGCCTATGCTGTTCTGGGACGAAAGGCCATGTACGGCCTACTTTGTGGCCGGACCAGCATGTTGGATTCTCTCCCTGAACTGCAGCTGGTTTATCAACAGCATTGCGCATTATGGAATTCTAGGAGAGCAGCCATACAACAAGAAAATGTCGCCAGTAGACTTGCCTATCTGGTACAATTTGATTACTGTGGGGGAAGCAGACCACAATTTTCACCACTGTTTCCCAAACGACTATTATTCAAGTGAAAGAAGGTCGATTTTTCACCTAGCCGGAAATGCCATCAAACTGTTTAGTCTGGTTGAATTGACTTATGACCTCAAAGTGACCTCGCCTGGATTGATAGAACGCACCAAGCTGAGGAATGGATTTCGCCCCAGTCTGACTTACTGATAACTTAGTGTTGAGGAGTGGCGTACCCTATTTGATGATAGGAATGGAAACTGAATAAAACTCTGTTACTTTTTAAATGCCTAACGCTCTCAAACTTTTCTTCTCGCAAAAGCATAGCTGAAAATAGTCGGGTACGTCATTGGTTGATGGTGAAGGTATTTTGTGCGCCAAGTGTGCAAAAATGGAGCACTCAAACGTTTTCAATGAAAAATTGAGTAAACGCGGTGCAGATGTACATACAGTTTACAGTGTAGCAGTTAAGTGAAGAATTAATATACGGTAGTAGTTACTGTTGTTTGGGTATGGGATTTTCAGGAATCGGTTCGGTATGGGTAGGTATTTTTCGGCATACCCAGGAATCGGTTCGGTATGGGTAGGTATTTTATTCGGTATTTGCTGAAAACGTTTTACAAAGTCAAACCACTGAATTTCCCATTTACAAGGCCATGGAATTAATCATTTTCACGGTTAGAGGCAGAAAATTAATTAAAAGCAATGGGATTTACAGTTTTTTAGGAATATGTTGAAATTATTGTTTAGTTTTACTGAATGAAGCTCGTCTCTATAAATAATTTTGGCGAAGAGAAATGCTTCCATTGTACTGTAGTTTTAAGGCCTGCTAGTGTACAGTACGGAGATCTAATGAGCAGTGACACTGACTATTCTGCGGGCTATTCTGTTGCTTGTAATGTACTGTTCATGGAGACTTGATTATTAAGAGCCAATGCACGTAAAAAGGGTAAAACGCCTGGAAGACATGTAAAGTAGCTATGTCAGGGATTTGGACCAAGTGGTGTTTTTTAGTTAGTATAAGAGTAGAAACGACCACGTGCGAGATGGTTTTTGCATATTCCCCCATACAGCAGAATTATGACATTTTTTGTGATTTTTGCTCCAAAAATCGTTTTTTGCCCATAACTTTCTAACCAGTGGTTCAAATTGAACCGCGAATACATTAAAAGACGTGTTTTTCTCTGTAGAATGTTCTGATAAAATCTCAACTCCATTACTTTTTCCGCTTTCGAATTATTCGCGAAAAATCGGTCAAAAAGACCCCAAATTTGAGGTCATTTTTCTCGCTTGGAGGTGCCTACCTAGAGGCTACTGTTGTTTGGGTATGGGATTTTCAGGAATCGGTTCGGTATGGGTAGGTATTTTTCGGCATACCCGGGAATCGGTTCGGTATGGGTAGGTATTCGCAAAAATACCGGTATACCGGTATTTATTCGGTATTTACAAAAAATGTTTTACAAAGTCAAAATACTGAATTTCCCATTTTCCCATGGATTTAGTCATTTCCA
The DNA here is from genome assembly GCA_030248155.1 of Sabatieria punctata. Taxonomy (NCBI): domain Eukaryota; kingdom Metazoa; phylum Nematoda; class Chromadorea; order Araeolaimida; family Comesomatidae; genus Sabatieria; species Sabatieria punctata. The sequence continues at coordinate 67,024 of JASANB010004913.1, read as the reverse complement.
AGATCAGAGCCTAGTAAATTCATCAAAATCAATGGGATTTACAGCTTTTTTAGGAATTTTTTAAAATTATTTTTTAGTTTTAGTGGAGTGAAAATCGTTTCTATAAACAATTTTGGCTTTAAGAGAGATGCTTCCATTGTACTGCAGTCTTAAGGCCAGCTAGGGTACAGTATGGAGATCCAAAAAGCAGTCACAAAATGCAGGGGCTATTTTGTTGATTGTGAATGTACACTACTGTACATCAAGTACTTAGAGACTTGATTATTAAGGAGCAGTGTGAAGTTGGGCCAAAAACAGACCAACGCTTTCAAATAACAAAGCAAGTTTCGGACAGGGAGTGGGGTCAGAGGGCTAAAAATCCTTCAAATTCGATATTTTGGAGGGATATCGTAGTAGAATGTGTTTCTGCATGCCACAAAATGCAAAATTACAAAGAAAACATTGTGATTATAAGGAATTTTCGATAAAAATTGCACTAAGCTGGACAAAAAATACCGATTCCCAAATACCTGGGTATTCCCAAAATAATCGGTATACCCGGTATGGGTATTTACTAAAATACCCGGAATCGGTAGGTATTTATTGGGTAGGTATTCGCAAAAATACCCATTTTTCGGTATGGGTTCGGTATACCCAATCAACAGTACTAGAGGCGTCATCTGGTGGACCTAATAGAGCAACACCTGTAGTATAAGAATGTAAAAAAATTATCATGGGCATTTTTGATTTGCGCGAAAAAATTGAGCTCAAAATTTCGAAAAGTGCCAAAATTGAGCATTGGTTTCCTCGCATTTTCGCATTAATCAAAGCATATATATAGGGATGCAACCGAAGTTCGGTATTATTCGGTATGAACCGAATAATTCGGTTACTAGTACTATTCGAATTCGGTATTTTTCAAACCGAATAATACCGAATATTGGAAAACCGTTAAAATTGCACTGTTTTGCTTAAATTTGTGCAGAAATCACCGAGATATCTCTTCTTTTACATCTCTCTGTTCATTTACTATGCTAAAATTTTGGCAAACAATTACTATTCAAACAAAAAGTCAACGAACTTCAAGGTCAAGGTTTAACTTACATAATAATAAACCACAACATTTCGAGCCTTTTCAGTTCCCAGTAGACTACGCTATCAGTTTTCCACTTCTTAACCTAAGCGTTTGTTTTATCTCCCAAATACAACATATAAAATCCCATCTACATTGTATCTTTTCAAGCGACTCATCCAATCTAAGTTGTATGCCTAAGCTGCCAGCTCCGGTGCTTACAGTAGTACTGGATGGATGCTCTCTTCCTCCAACTTTCTGTATGCGTTTGTGAAATAGCTTCCTGTTATCGGCCACATTCCATGTAATTGAGATGGCCCTTTCGCCCAACCCACAGTCAAACCCAACTTTTAGCTACGGTTTTAGGCTTAGGCTTAGCTTCAGGCTTAGGCTCAGGCTAAGGGGCAAGTGTTTTTATGAAATCTCCACCATGTGGCGGCTAATAGGAGGATATCTATATACGCGGAAGTGTCTTTGTGCTGTGACTTCACATGATTAATCAGGGCACTTGTGGCCTAACTCGCGCCTCTTGAAATTGTTTGTTCGGAAATTTTGTACTTGTTCTTTACCGTCAGCAGAACGACCAAATAGGGCTTGTTTTAGTTATAGGCATGGATAAATCTATAGCATTCAAACAATACGTCACTCCACAGCTTTTTTGGCATAAAATAGTTTAGCGGAAAACAAGAAATAGTAGTTAGACAGTATATTTTTGCAATCGCGCTGCGAATCATCAATATTCGGTATTATTCGGTATAATTCGGTATTATTCGGTTCCGAAAATCCGCTTCGGTATTCGGTATTTGGTATTTTTGTATTCGGTTGCATCCCTACATACATAGCGCTTCTGGGAGCGTCTGAGAGTCTGAAATATAGTCGTTCAGTAAGAATTGAATCCAGTGCGATGCTATAGTGCAGTAAATGCTTCTGTTTTGGAAGAACTGGTCAGACAGGTTCCTTTCACTTGACAAGGTGAAGCTTGAATTCTAACACGGTACAGTACGCTAATCGTTGCTAAACTTCCTAAGCGAATATTTTGACTTCTTGCTTTGTGCAAGCTTTTAGCCAAGATCCAATCATAGTATGTAATTACCAGTTGTGTTCTGTTAGTGATCGCTTTATTAAGTTGACCCTGTCACCCGACCAACAAATGGGTTAGCTCAGTTTCTTTTCAGTGTGCTTTTTGTGTACAACACACTTTTTACTTTGCGGCACGTAGTCGCCATCTAATGGCCCAAACGCCGTGGTGGCCATTGTTGTGTATGTAGTTCTCTGGTTGGGTCGGGCGTACTATGGCTCAATTATTAGAGCTATTGACCCAGTATATCCAACAGTCGTCTTTTTCCCAGATGCCGTGACGAAACTCTATATTACATGACCAAATCTCGGCCTATTGTGTCCCACTCTTTGGATTCGCCAAACAGATGGCAGCTAAGGCAAGGCACAACATTGTGCCTGGTATATAAACAACTTTGTCTATGGCATCTGGGAAAAAAGACGACTGTGGGATAAATTGGGTCAATAGCTCTAATAATTGAGCCATAGTACGTCCGACCCAACCAGAGAACTACATACACAACGATGGCCACCATGGCGTTTGTGGCCATTAGATGGCGACTACATGCCGCAAAGTAAAAAGTGTGTTGTACATAAAAAGCACACTGAAAAGAAGCTGAGCTAATCCATTCGTTGGTCGGGTGACAGGGTCAACTTAATAAAGCGATCACTAACAGAACACAACTGGTAATTACGTACTATGATTGGATCTTGGCTAAAAGCTTGCACAAAGCAAGAAGTCACAATATTCGCTTAGGCAAGGAAGTTTAGCAACGATTAGCGTACTGTACCGTGTTGGAATTCAAGCCTCACCTTGTCAAGCGAAAGGAACCTGTCTGACCAGTTCTTCCAAAAAAGAAGCATTTACTGCACAATAGCATCGCACTGGATTCAACTCTTACTGAACGACTATATTTCAGACTCTCAGACGCTCCCAGAAGCGCTATGTATGCTTTGATTAATGCGAAAATGCGTGTTCAAGTCTTGACACAGGGGGTCAGTTGTCAAGTTGAGGTCACCCCTTTGAATCTCAGTAGCGTTAGGGATGTCATCTGGCCAAGGACCCATTAAGGCCAGCATGTTCCTTCCTGGTCCAGTCCGGTCAGTTATCACGTCTTCTGGTATTTGTGAGTAGAGTCGGCTCGCCCTGGCAATAGAATAGTCTGGTTCTTCGGGGACAGCTAGCAAGTGCCTTTCAGTCAGAAGTCCCTTCCTAACTTTGGTGAGTACTCGGTGCAAGTTATCAGGGGTTAGCTGTATTCGGAGCGTTTCAACATCTTCTGATTGAACAACGACCCCTTTCAGTACATAGTTCCGGCACTCTGGTCCAGCCATACGTAATAGTGTCCCCTCTTCTGGCGGGTTGACAATGGGGTGGTACCCTACCAGGTGGGTTTCAGTTTCCACTGCGCGGAAATGTTCCTGCTCTGCCCGATCAAGCTTTAGCCAGAAGTTCTTTTTGCTTGGTCTGTTCTTTGCAGCCTCTACTTCACCTTTCAAGGCTAACAAAAGGCTTTCATAGATTCTTTGTTCCAATGCTCGGCACACTGCCATAGACCGGGCCCCACTTGCGTTCTTAGCAGCATCGATTGCTTGTTGCCACTTGTGATTGTTGTAGGTGGCGATCAGCTTATCTACATGCCCATAGAATTGGCTATCAGGCTGGGTAGTGGGGGAAAGTCGACCAAACTGGGAGATTTCATCATCTATGTAATCTCAGAAACTGTCCAAATTCCCTTTTGCTACGTCAGGAGTCAGCTGCCCAAAGTAATTGAATTTTTCATTGGAATTGGTGCTCAACAGGCTTTCCCAATCCAGGCATTTGGTGCGTTGAAGATGTGGGGAGAGGAACACGGCTGGAGAGAGTGTCTTTACAGCTAGAAGGGTCAGGTCGTTTCCACTTGGCATTGGGTATATACCGAGTTGCAGTGGACAGAGTTGGTCCGCCTTGCTTAAGTTCTTTTTTTCCATTTGTGACAAATGTTCCTTCTTTATCTCAATAGAGTGAAGGTTTCCGCGATACAGAAATCTGGCCACCTGTTGACCCCTTGCCATCCACAGCCACCCATAGACAGTTTGAATCCCTTGGATGGACTGGTCTTCTTCCATTTGGCCTTTTTGATCTGCAATTAAAGCATTAGTTCTTAGCACAGCCAAGTCATCCGAATTTAAATCACTGGTTTCTCGCGCAACAAATTGGTTGTAGCTCATTTCTTGGGTTGGTGAAAAACGACACTTGTCAAACTGGGGACATAGATTATGCTTCTGACAAGTACTCGAAAGTGCAATGAGATTTTGTGGTAGTGGCTGATTTTGAGTGATTGTGGGACTGGTGCTCATTCGGTCTTCATCTTCTTCTTCTTCACTGTCAGAGTCTTGGTCAGTTGTGGTACCATAATCGAAAATGGTGCCCCCACGGTAGCGCACTTTTGGAATCCAGTATCGTTGGTTTGGGGTAGCATCAGTCAATAGTTTGTTGAGCCCATGCTTCATGCAATTGTCTTCCACTGGGTCAGTTCCCAGGATCTTTTTGAACTGGTAGTTAAGACAAGAAAAACTCCCCATTTGGTAGGTGCTTGTAAAACTTTCCAGCTGCAGTAAAGGTTGGTTGTCATCTGATGGTACAACCCCATCATCTGAGTCCTCCTCTTCATGCTCAAATTGGGCATCAGACGACTTCAATGCCATGCTTCCACACTCAATGTCTTCCATCACAGCAGGATCATTGTCCAATGATTGTTCAGCATCATCAAACAGTTGTTCCAAGAAATAGTCTGCATCATCTTCTTCAGTGACATCAGATCGTTTCATCATGTCTGACTGGTTCAGTTGTGGAGTTGGGCAGACATGGGCTAGCATTTCGGCTGAGGGGATAGAATTTTCAATTCCTGAGGGGGGGCTGAGGGGGGGTAGGAGCGGTTGAGGGGGGGCTGAGGGGGTGGTAAGCCAAAAAGTCCGATTTTTGGCTAAAATCAAGGTTTTTCGGCTTATTTTTGGTTAAAATAAGCTAAAATAAGCTATTCTGAGCTCATTTACACCTAATCAAGGCATATTTTTATCATAATTTTCTATACAAAATTCTTGCAAAAAATTCCTGAGGGGGGTAGCGGCCGGCTGAGGGGGGTAGGTCACAGCCTGAGGGGGGGCAACCCCCCCCCCTCAGCCCCCCCTTTGCCCATGTCTGGAGTTGGGTCAGTGGCTTCGCCATGGCTGCAAGCTGTCTCAGCTACATTCAAAACTAAGAAAGGGGAAGTTTCAGTACGGCTGAGCAATTCCCTAACAGCGTGTAAATCAGTGCGCAATTCGGCTATATCTGCGGCAGATGGGGTCACAGCACTAAGATCCTGAGACACGGCTGGTGTACCTCCTACTGTCACAGCACTGACTCTTTGACGCGAGCGATTAGTCTGGTTGGAGCCAGAGTCACTACTAAACGGTCTAGAGTTTCTGGCAGAGCTATAATGGTCAAAAATTGGTGCTCCGCGGACATCTGGGCGTTGTCTTGGGCAATCGCGTTGCAGATGCCCCAATTCTTGGCAATTGAAGCATCGAACTCTGGGTACATTGTTGGCAACATTCTGTACAGCACCGCTGAACTGTACTCTTGGGGTTGGAGTGGTCACACATCTGGCAGGTCGTAGCTGTGATTGTGGCTGTCTACCCGGGTACATAGGCATCAGTGGCTGGTTCCTTGGTTGGCTCACATACTGGGGAGGAGCTTCTGGCACAGCAACGCAATGTGGCGGGGCTTGGTAAGCAGGAGGAGGAGAAGAATAAGCTGGTCCAAAGGGCTGATGTCGGTTCTGGTACTAAACGTTGCTCTGGTACACAGGGGGTAGCTCGGCTGGACTGGTGTAGTAGTGGTAGTGACTGTAAGGGGGTACGCCACCATGAAACATGTATGGACTACCGTTGGGATGGACTTGGTAACTTTGGTTTGTGCCAGGCGCTGCTTGCACTCCATATACCTGCGCTGCAATTGGGTCAAACTCTGTCTGATGGGGCGCAGTAGTGTGCCCTGGTATGCCTAGGCCCTGACGGGGTTGGGCATCTGCCAATCCGGCATAGGCACCTTCATTGGGTAGAGGGACGCCGGCTCGGTCCAGCAACGCTTGCTCGATTCTGGAAGCCACATTTTCGGCTTCTTGGAGGTTATTGCAAGGTCCTCCATTAATTGCAAAATAGTACTTGATAGTGGGGCGCAGCCCGTTTTTAAATAGTCCCAGTAACATGCCTTCTCTCTGGGCGGCATCAATACCCATGGCTGCAGCTCTACCACGCTTTTTGAGACGCGTCATAAATGCGGCGCATGTTTCGCTCTCGCCTTGGCGCATGGCAACTAAATCGGACATGCATCTGCGCATATACTCCGGCGGCTCAAGTCTCTCCCGAAGACACTGTACTAACAAGGCATAATCGCCCCTTTCTTCATCATTAAGACCATAATTACACTTGAAAGCGCGATTCTCTAATAAATTTGGCAACAGGGAGTGGCGTGTTTCATCGTGGCAGCCAGCAGCAGTCGTGAAGACATTAAATCGGTCAAACCAATCGCTAAAGCGCTGGGTCGGGCTGCCATCAAAGGCACCAATAACAGTGCGCGCATTGGACATAACAGTATGCCGCGGTCCTATCTGTTGAGCGTTCAACAAATTTGCATTCATTTGGTCCTGCTGACCTTCCATTTGGTCCATGCGGTTTAACGCATCATCTAAACGAGCCTGCAGCTCTTGCAGCTGTGCTTCAGCCATTGCTGCTAAGGGGAATTCAACAACTGGATTAAAAACCTCAGCCTGCGGCACTAACGGCTGACCTGGAACAACACGCAATGGCAATGGGAGCCCTGCCCTGCCGTTCTAAGGGCGCGTCATCATCTGAGCCTTCGCTAAAATCGTGCTCAGGTGATTCTTCTAGGTCCAGGTTAAATAAAAGAATTCAAAGGAAAACGCGGGCAATTTCTATCAGGAACGCGCCAATTAAGAATCCGGCTATGAATGAGGCCGCAAACAGAATGATATATTGCATTAAGAAAAGAATGCGGTGAATGAAAACGTGGTTCAAGTTCATTGGCAATCTGGGTCGTAAGGGATGCATAGTACACCAGCTACTTAACAAGGGTATCCCCTAATCTGGGCTTAATAGTCTAGCACAGCAGCGTACTACAACGCAAATAAGGAGGCAAAGCGAGCAGGCAGCGAATAAAATGAGTGACAAGGCGCAGCAAATATCCATCAACACGCCGGCCACAGGTCACCTTCCTAGCCTGTCTATTCTAGAACAAGTAGTGACACCATACACGGCATTCTAGCCAAGCCCACATTCGCGCCTTTACTGGGTGACAGCAGTGTCAACCTAACCAAGTACACATACATACCATACTACCATACCATACCGTACATACCGTACGAGACCATACCCCCACCGGTCCACCAATTTTATGTCGCGCCAGTTAAAGTGGCTAGGGTTCGGCGGATAGGTGACCCTGGGCGGGCGGATAAACGCGCAAAACTCGTCGAGCCGACTGGACGACTGGGGCTAGGCGGTACTCCTAAATAGCCAGCAATGCAATGGGGATTATTATGAAATCACCATCTATCGCTGACAGTTTAGAAATTCCGCCGTCCTGTCATTTATTTTCTGTGCAATTATATAGACATCATGGGTGACAACCCTCAACCACCTATTCAAATTGTGCGGCAGAATTATATATCGTCATAAATCAACTAGTCACGCGTCGAAAAATTACAACATCAAAAGCTGCATACCGCCACCAATTACCGCGCGCGCTTATTATATGTCAATGTAGTGCATACCGTAGTGCAAAACCTTCACACTGTTTCTCACTAATAGTCGCATCAGTACTCAAGTGGGAGGAGGCACTGCTGCACATGTGAGAGCGCATTTAAAGCCAGAAATACTCACAGACCTCACCATACAAGCACATGACAAACAGTACGAACAGCTCTGTGTTAAAGTTTTTCCGCGCAAAAACCATCCGTTGGTGTTGGTCTGTTGTTACAGGCCGCCCACTGTCCCCATGCAAACGACGCTGGATGCTATAAATAATAGCGCAGAGCAATTGGCAGCTACGCAGACGCGATATGCCTTCTTGTGCGACTTCAACTGCGACCTAAGCAAACCTCAGAATTTGACTCAGAACCTCCGAACCGTTCTCACCCAAAATGGTCTGACTCAAACCGTAACCCAGTTTACCAGAGAGACAGAAGAAACAAAGACGTTGATCGACTGGGTGCTACTGTGTGAGCAACTGAAAACATCGTGTACGCACGTTTTTCGCACTGCCATTAGTGATCATTTTCCAGTCTTTGTTGCCTTGGACGTAAGTCACCGCTACCCAAACTGGACTCAGAAACTGATGCGAAACTACAAGAAGATAAACGGAGATGCGTTTCGTAGTGATTTGCTGGCAGCACACTGGACCCCTGTTTACGATGCACTTTTTGAGCAAGATGTCAACCTCGCTGCCAAACGTTTTGCCGAAGTCTTTCAAGCCATCCTAGACGCCCATGCCCCAGCAAAGCTAGTTGGAGCGAAGTACGGTAGCTATCCCTGGGTAAACGGAGAAATAAGAGCTTGGATGAGGTTGCGAGACCAGTTTCTCTCAACCGCTATTACAACCCGAGAACATGAGGACTGGTGTGACTACAAAAGAGCTCGAAACTTTACCACATCGCTCTTCCATGAAGCTAAACAAGCCTACTTTCAGTCAAAGTTTGAGCAGTCAGGAGCAAACTCTCAGAAACTGTGGAAAACTGTTCGAACGATCTTGCCAAACCGAGCAGCCAACTATCTTTCTCTGGGCCAAACCGAAGATCAAAACCGTGCTACTTCCTTCAATCGATTTTTTGCCCAGGTTGGTCAGGCAACAGCACAAGCAGCATCCCCAAACGATGCTCGGATGAACCCTGAGCAAGTAGCAGTGGCTATTCCACCCACAGCTGAGGGTTTTGAGTTCAAACAATTCAGTTACTCTGATTTCGTTGCAGTCATCAGATCTCTGCCGAAATTCAAAGCACCCAGGGGCCTGTTTCACCAATTTACAAATCATCACAAATACAAATACAAATACAAATACAAACGAATTTCTGTTTCACCAACATGCCAATTCACAAATACAAATACAAACGAAATACAAGTAGAATTTCACAAATACAAACGAAATACAAACGTTCCTGTTTCACCAAAATACAAGTGATTTACAATTCCTTCCAATTTGTGAAATTTTTTCACAAAGGTCTGAGGCTTTGTAAAATATTTTTTGGTTAGTGTTCTAGGCTGTCTTATGATGGAAACGTTCTCAAGTGACTCTGAAAGCGGTGAGGAAAATAGAGAGCCGGTTCTTGCTAAAAGACGACACACTTATCGGCCGCGAATCAACTTGTTTTTGGACGACAACGCGTCGTTTGTTGAGCGATTCAGATTCGATCGAGCCGGCGTGGAGAGTCTGCTCCAGTCACTTGCTCCGCGAAAGGAACACCCGTCATATCGAAATGGTGCACTGTCGGCGCAGGAACAGTTGCTCGTCAGCTTAAGCTTTTTTGCGTCTGGTAAGAATTTATAAATTTAAAGCGAGCACCTCATCAGCAAGGTTTTATTACTGAGAATACTTGTTCAGCTGGGTCAACAGTCGGATTTCACTAAATAGCTAGCCTCTGCGGCAAAAGTTAACAATCTAGATCCCTCAGTGGCCGGCCAAAGCGATAATTGGTCTGGCCGACGCACCCTCTACTGCTACGTATCTAGGAGGGGTACTTTTATATTTGGACAGGTCCTCCGGTGCGTCCCCTAGGCTTAACTGACTTTTAGGGGTCCCTAATGAGGGCGTATATCTCAGGATATAAGCAGAGCACATTATTGAAAATTTCAGCAATCTTTTAAGAATTTATTGACCTTTCTTTAAAAAAGGATTCACTCAAATCCGTTGAGATTTGCCTTAACTGACTTTTAGGGGTCCCTCCATTATACCTATATTAATTAATCACTTTCTTCCTTGGCTTTGGCTCACGCTCAGGCTTAGGAGTCAACCTGAATACGGTAGATAAAATTGAAATTTTTGTTAGGGACCCCTAAAAGTCAGTTTTGCCCGTACCCTATTACTGAGGCGTCGGCCAGACCAATTATGTATTTGGTAGGCCACCCAGGCACCCAGATTGTAAACCAGGCAAATTATAAACGACAATTAGATGTTTTAGTTTGGATAAGAAGAAAGAACTAAGACAATAAGAAGTTATTTTTGGTGTGCTACTTCGGAAAACGGTTAATACCAGAATTTATCACATAATTTCTGCTAACTTTTTATTGATTGGCCTAAAAATGGTTCCTAGAGCTGATTATTGAAAGAATTTTTAATTTTTTATATTGCCAATCAGTTTTGGAGCACAAAAACCACCAAACACCCATTACCCACTACCAGTACGCACTCTAATTCTAATGTACCTGTTTTAGGGTCTCTGTACTACAAAATCGGTGATGCGCATGGACCGTCGAAGGCTACTGTCTGTCGCGTTGTCAGCCGTGTTGTCAGCGCTGTCAATGATTTGCTGTTTACGAGTACGGTGCGCTGGCCAGAGGCGCTTTCAGAGAGACAGTCGATTGCTACACGATTTTATGCCACCGCCAAAATGCCAGCAGTTTGTGGTGCTATTGATGGAACGCTGATTCCTTTGGATGCCCCTTCCCTGAGCGAGCCCCAGTTTGTTGACCGTCATGGTAACCACTCGTTGAACGCTCTTATGGTGGCTGGTCCCGAGTACCAGTTTTACTACTGCTGTTCCAACTGGCCTGGCAGTGTGAATGACCCTAGAATTCTGAAAAATTGTTCTCTTGGTCTGCAACTTCAACAAGGCTGGAGGCCGTTTCCTGAAGCCGTGCTACTTGGAGACTCTATCTTTGGGCTGAAAGATTACTTGGTCAAACCGCTGGCAAACCCCCAAACCCCTTCTGAGCGCCGGTTCAACCGAGCTCACAAATCCACCCGGCGCATTGTTGAGTGCGCGTTCGGCATTTTGTTCAATCGCTTCCGCTGCCTGAAGCATTTGCGAGTCCAACCGGCGTATGCGGCTTGTATCGTAAACTGTTGTGTTACCTTGCACAACCTCTGCCTCAGAACAAAGCCAGTGACTGACCAAGAAATCAGTGAAATTGGCCTGACCGAGTACGGACTGGAGGAAGAACGAGACACAGAAGACGAAGTGGATGAGAACCAGGACCCCAACAGCCGCGCGGCTGGCTTGCGACGTCTCAGATTATTGTTATCTTACTTCCGGTGATTTTAACCTCACGTTGTTAGCGAGCCAGTATACAGTTTTGAGAAGCTTGCAGTTTATAAATGAAAAATTCAAAATGGAATCACTTATCGGTAACACAGCAATTTACGTCTTACGACTACACACGTTTAGAGATCTTTCCATCGTCATCATAGGCCCACTCCCTGTAATCACATTTTCTCAGCTCACAGGCCCAGAATTGCTGTCCTTTCGAAGTGCCGCGCTTGACAGTGTGAAGAAAGGCCGCGGCGCCGCAATGGCAGACAGGAATGCTAAATGCCGTGTCAGTTTCTTGCGCCAGACTGATTTCGGGTTCGTCCTCCTCATCTTTAGAATTGCCTTCAAAGTCGTCAGCCCATTGAGGTCTCACTGCTGCGTACGGCTGGCCAGAGTGTACAGAAACCGAATGAGGCAGGTTCAGTTTCTCTTCCAGCTCCCAAATTTCCAATCGAACCTTGTACGTTTGCAATTCGAGATAATCGACTTGAAGTCGATCCTTTTTGGCTCTCAACTCATCCGTTTCACTAAAAAAATAAGTATATAGGTAGTTAGAAAATACATAGCACAAAATCGCGACGTAATCTCTTAATAAGGATTGATAGGCAACGTATGGAAAATATAAGAAAGAAACGGCAAAACGTACGTCATGGGGGCTGCAGCTCGGCTGGCTAATTTTGGACGCCTTTGGGTCAGTTCAACACGAGCACGCTTCGGCGGGGGAGGTGCAGGTGGCAGCGGCGTCCCAGGTGAAATCATTTCGGTGCCATCTAAACGTTTCTTATATTCATACATGTAACAGCTCCGGGCCGGCCTTTCCAGCAGGGGTTAACCCCGCAAACCCCCGTAGTACATGTATGCTTATAAGGACTAGAATGGTTTCGAAAATACAGTGGTAGTACCTCTTTCACAGACCATAGGCGGCGCGTACCCCAACGAATCTGGTACACCGAGACCCTGGAGAACGGGCGATTCCTTCCCAAGAATATCCAGGACGACTTTGTCCACATCTGTCAACTTTGCTTTCTTGCCTCCTCCTCTTCCTGTACTTCGTTGATTGTCAATTTTAGCCTGAAACTATGAAAAAGTAAGTAACGTTTTATTCCCAGACGCATAAATTCATACATATAGCAACAAAAATGAAAAGGAAAGTACGATAATAAAAGTGCAGTATTAGTCGTGGGAAAAGGTCATGCTGACCTGCCCTCCGATTGCGATTTTTGAGCGTTTTCTAGTGCGCAACTCCCTCCCTAGAATTTGGGCTCAGCTCGGCGGGCGCCGGATCCCCCAACCATCTCCCCTTCGGCGAATTGACTTTTTGACTAGATGCTCAAAAAAGGTTGAGAAAATAATAAATTTTCTGCTCCACAAAACTTGAAGAACTCCCTTTGAAACGCAAAAAGGGCAATAAATCCTCGACAACATTTCTTGAATAGTATGGCGAAAAGATACTTTTTCGACTAGAGATGCAACCCTAATGAAAAATACCGGATACCGAATAAATACACTTTTTTCAACGCTTTTAACATAGGATGAACTGATACCACGTTGAATTGGTTGAATGGACTATATTTTCGAGATAGTACGCTGCAGTTAAGTCCGAAAATCCGCTAATCTGCACGCAAAACAAAAAAATGCGCTCAAAGTCTACAAAAATTGTCATGAAAATGCGACTTTTTGGCCATCCGGTATTCAAAATGTACCTACTGAATACCGGATGGTGTTTTGGTAGAGCTGAAAAGACCACATTACGGATGCATCTCTACTTCGACAAAGTGATAGAATGCCTGCTCTACTAACCACAGTTGCTTTGAAACTTTGAAACTTTGAAACTTTATACGAACCGCATGATATAGCCAAGTGGCTAGTCACATGTAAAACATGACACGCAGCCGTAGATAATCTAGTCAAATTACAGTTTACCGTCATAAAACCTATCAATGCACATCTTAAACTTCACCAAACTAGGGGGATTCCTCAAACAATCAAACTGCAATGCCTCACAGATCTCGTTCAACAGCGTTGGTGCCCTAAAACTGAACGACCTCTTAGCAGAATCTGTGGTAAAATTGGGCACAGTGAACTTTGGCACTTGACTTAGCCGAGCCGACCGCCTTCTATGACTGATTTCGGTGGCGCCGATAGTGTCTTGATTTAGAAACATCTTGTAGGCTTGGATTTGCGTGCGTTTCTTTAGCTCCAGGACAGGGTCAAGCAGCCCCACTTGTCTCCTAGATTCACTGGCACGATCATATTTGCGCAGACCAAACACGGATTTGGCCGCAAAATTGACAACAGGACTTAGCGTTTGCTTGATGTATGAAACTGGAGCAGCTTGGATTACAGATGATGAGTAGTAGATTTTCGGCAGAACGGTCGCCTTGATCGTACACATGAGAATGGGCTGAGGAATACAGTCTTTGACACGGCTGATAGCGAATAAATCTCGCTTGGCTCGTGACGAGACTTCTTTCAGGTGAGAGAAGAAATTTAGACTTTCATCAAATATCACTCCCAGATTTCTGGCTTCTTCAACGTTGGCAAGTTCTTGTTCAGATAATGTGAGAGCTGGATCTGTCTGCAGTTCGTTCCAGGCCTCTCTGGAGTGTCTGGGGCGGTAAGACAAGCGCAACTGAATGTCATCTGCGAACATTGTGCACGTGGCTTTCTGTGCAACTGCAGGCAGGTCATTGACAAAAACAAGAAACAGCAGTGGCCCCAAAATGGAGCCTTGTGGCACTCCGGTTGTGACCACCTGAGATGGAGAAAACTGAGCTGCGATTCGAACGCACTGGCGCCGTTGAGACAGGTAGGTTTGGAACCAGTTGAGCTCTTTGCCAGATACGCCGTATTTCTGCAGCTTGGCGCATAAGATGTTGTGCTGCACGCAGTCGAATGCCTTTGACATATCTAGTAAGGCAACTGTGGTGACCTCTTTGTTGTGAGTTGCAAGCTGGATGGAATTGGTCACCTCCAGGATAGCATGCTCAGTGGATCGCCCAGAACGAAATCCAAACTGAGAGGCAGACAAAAATCGGTCAAAATAGGCATAAAGCTGCCTGCAAACGAAGCGCTCCAGTGCTTTTCCGAAAAGCGGCAGCAATGATATTGGGCGGTGGTTGGCCGGCTGTTGAGGAGACCCAGATCTGCTCTGTTGATATTCGGCCACGCAACGTCTCGCAGGTGTTTGAAGTCTTTAGTTTCATCGGGAACCGTGGGCAGAGCAAAGGGAAGTGACTGCGCCTTGCATTCCTCAAAAATCTCCTTCCACTTTGCGGTCTTATCCTCGTAGGTGATATTTGGATCAAATTTATCGAACAACAGATGCTTGTTCTCTTGGATTCTCTCAACCAACCATAGTTTCTGCGCCTGAGTCATATGAAGCCTTCTTTTACTCTCCAATAAATCCGTTTGTTGCGGCACAACAATATCCTCCATTTTTTTGCTCTGAAACTAATTTTTTTCTCCCTCCTTCTTCTTTGTAAATCACTTGTGAAATTTTTTCACAAATACAAATACAAATACAAATACAAAGATTTTTTGGTGAAACAGAATCCGGCCCGTTTGTATTTGTATTTGTATTTGTAATTGTAAAATCTGCTTTGTATTTGTAAATTGGTGAAACAGGCCCCTGGCGATTTTTTGCAAATAACTTTTTTGGAGACCTCGGGGTGACTTGAGCCTTGGAACCAAAATTGTAGACAACGTCGAGCTCCAGCCTGAGGTAAATCCTAATCTGCGCTACGTTTGCTCTGAACACTAATTTGCACAACGTCAAAAATGAGCTTTTTTCCTAATTGCGATGAAATTTAGATGACTATAGAATTCGATTCTTGTGTCCTTGGCGACTCCAATGATGCTTTCATGATGTGTCTAGGCCAGGGGGGGACCCAACCACGACAAATCTCGAAATATGTGCCGGGCCACTTCCGGTGACCGACATTCAAACGGTTGCCATTCACCCAATTCTCAAGCTATCGACAAGCAGCTTGGTGCATTGTGTAGCTGAGATAATGGGCTTTCTAACAGTGGGCCCCAGTTTAGTATATCCCAATTTGTGACGAAAATGTTTAGCGTTTTTCGCGGTTGAAAGTGATTCAAAAAATTGCTCATTATTTAAACGGTCATAACTTTTGACCACAAAGGGCTAGCCATATACTGATCACACCACATAAAAGAGCTCGTCGAGTACAATATTATAGATGCCATCGGAATCCAGATTAATCGATTCTAGCCTGAGTAGTAGCGTGCCAAACATGATCATAATTTTTGGGCTCAATTTTCGCATTTGTCGTGCTTTCCAAGACCACTGGCAGCGAAGCAGTGTTCTAATTGAGTCGTGAGGCCCATCAATCGAAGCGTCTTGGTGCGTTGAGTTCAAAAATCATACTCAAACCTAAATTGGAGGCTTCATATCTATGTTACCGACCGAAGTTATAAACGCCTATTTCATACCCTTCCAGAGCCTAATGTTTGCAGCCATTTTTTCACAAGTAGAACATCGAAATTCCAAATTCTGAATGAACATTCTGATGCAGAACGGCGAGACGAATCGATTGGTGTAAGAAACGTCTTTCTACGACCACGTTTTTCCGGTGAACAGTAGACATGAATGAATGTCGCTCTGATTTACGCTACAAAAATGGCCTGTTTAGTAGGGAATTCATGGTCTTGCTCATCATCCGTTGATCCCAGATGGATCGCTGAGCTACCAATCGATGCACAACGGTCTGTTGAACTCGAAAATCGCGGCTGCATCGCTCTTTTAACCATTGCCATCACTGTAAAAGTGGAAATATAGGAGTGGTCAGATTTTCACCTTTGTCTTCTCACATTCTGAGTTAATTCTGGACGAAATAACGGTCGAAAATTAAACTTCTGAACGAACATTCTGATGCAGAACGGCGAGACGAATCGATTGGTGTGAGAAACGTCTTTCTACGACCACGTTTTCCCGGTGAACAGTAGACATGAATGAATGTTGCTCTGATTTACGCTACAAAAATGGCCTGTTTAGTAGGGAATTCATGGTCTTGCTCATCATCCGGTGATCCCAGATGGATCGCTGAGCTACCAATCGATGCACAACGGTCTGTTGAACTCGAAAATCGCGGCTGCATCGCTCTTTTAACCATTGCCATCACTGTACAAGTGGAAATATAGGATTGGTCAGATTTGCTATGCAAAACATCCTTCCACGACCACGTTTTCCCGGTGAACAGTGGACATTTTTGCGCGAGATCCCGATTTTAACTTGAAACTCCTGTTCTTTATGGAATTTCAGCTATAGCACTGCCACGCGAGACAATTTATTATTTTATATTTGCTTTCACAGCTGTACAGACAGGGACTACAAAAGTAACGGGTTATATTAGGTATCGAGATAGCTTATAAACCTTGAAGTTGTTGGTGAAACTTGTCAACTTGCTCTGTAACTTGTCTAGCGCTTTTCTTTGCACCATAGTCAAGACACGATTCTAGCTCCACGATTGGTTTGAACTGCTCCGCTAGCTGTCTTGCACCCTTGCATAAAGATGTGGCGTTTCCTTCCTGGATTTTGTCCATAAACGTGTCATAGGAACGCTTTTCCTTTGCACACTGCACAAAGTTGGTAAGGTATGTTGAGAGATTTTGAGCAAAAGATGGATCCAAATACAGTTGTGCCAACCAGTGTCCAGCTGATATACAAGCAGGAGAAGAATCGAATGCCTCCATTTCAGCTGTGAGCTGCACATAGTGCTGCCATGGTGGTCTCTGTGCTGGTTTTGCTTTTCCATTACCTGCTAGGAATGGGCACTTGATGCTTACTGGAATGCTTTCCTTCTTCGATTTATCGTGACTTGAAAGGAACCCATTCGGTGATGCAATCAGATCAGGTGATGCTGGTAATGCACCAACTTCTCTGAATAGCACGTTTTCGGTTGGCAATCCAATTGCATTGAGAACAGTACTGCAGTGCTGCAGTAAAGTAAGAACAGCACTGTGGTCATTAGCTCTGCTCCAATTCTCTGCTAATTCTGCGTTTATGTCAGAACGGCGTTGTGGGAACTCACGTTCATGCATTTCCAGCAGTGTGTTTTCCCCACAGTGGAATCTAACAAGTTCACAGTTACTAAAGACTTTAAAGACTAAAAATGTATTACCTATAGAACAATTTTCGCAGGTCACCACTCTTTTTTGTTGGCCGGTTACGTGGCGTCAGCTCTACAAGTGATTTGTATGTAGTGTTGGCACTGATCAGGCCAGGAGTTTCCTGCATCTTCTGCCACTCTGTTGTGTACTGCCTCACGCCTAGTGGGCCCTCGTCCTGAGTCAATCTGTCAAACGATGGCAGATATTCAAGACTATCCTGTTGTTTGATTCCAAGCATTATCTGAAAGAAAACACGAAATTCACATTGCACATAGTCATACTCTACATATATGTATTATGCTATGAATACCTCAGTTAGTGTCTTCTTCTTTGGATAACTGTGTTTGACTGGTTTTGTTTGAAGTTCAGTCTGCTGGCATTCTTTTTTGGTTGTGTCCCATTGCTCCACATTTCCAACAGCTAATTGACTGCAAATGTTCAGTTGTTGGCTCCCTTATACAGTCTACACCCCAGTGTCCAACTCCTGAAAGTTTATAAGGTCTAGGATTCTGCGAATGTTACAATGCCATGTTGTAGGTAGAAGAAAAGTGGACTAGAGTACCTCCACAGCGATAACATTCATCATGAGCTTTTCTCTTTGTGCGCGAATCAGTAACTAAATGTTCGAGTTGCTTGCGCAGTGCTTCTTGTTTGTCTTCCTTAGGGGAAAGGCCATCCTGAAATCATTCCACATGCAGTAGTTACTGACCAGCTTGCTTGTACTACCTACTGATAGTTCAATAACATACCTTCATAAGGAAGTATGTGACAAGTTGGCGTAGAAAATGCTTGAATAACTTTTGTGGGTATGGTGGAAGGGAACAGCCTGTACGCCCAATGCATTGAGCAGATCTTGACTCCAGAACCGTTGTTTGAATGTGTCACTGCAGAGATACTTTGCCGAAACACTTTGCCGATTTTCGAGTTCAACAGACCGTTGTGCATCGATTGGTAGCTCAGCGATCCATCTGGGATCACCGGATGATGAGCAAGACCATGAATTCCCTACTAAACAGGCCATTTTTGTAGTGTAAATCAGAGCGACATTCATTCATGTCTACTGTTCACCGGGAAAACGTGGTCGTAGAAAGACGTTTCTCACACCAATCGATTCGTCTCGCCGTTCTGCATCAGAATGTTCGTTCAGAAGTTTAATTTTCGACCGTTATTTCGTCCAGAATTAACTCAGAATGTGAGAAGACAAAGGTGAAAATCTGACCACTCCTATATTTCCACTTTTACAGTGATGGCAATGGTTAAAAGAGCGATGCAGCCGCGATTTTCGAGTTCAACAGACCGTTGTGCATCGATTGGTAGCTCAGCGATCCATCTGGGATCAACGGATGATGAGCAAGACCATGAATTCCCTACTAAACAGGCCATTTTTGTAGCGTAAATCAGAGCGACATTCATTCATGTCTACTGTTCACCGGAAAAACGTGGTCGTAGAAAGACGTTTCTTACACCAATCGATTCGTCTCGCCGTTCTGCATCAGAATGTTCATTCAGAATTTGGAATTTCGATGTTCTACTTGTGAAAAAATGGCTGCAAACATTAGGCTCTGGAAGGGTATGAAATAGGCGTTTATAACTTCGGTCGGTAACATAGATATGAAGCCTCCAATTTAGGTTTGAGTATGATTTTTGAACTCAACGCACCAAGACGCTTCGATTGATGGGCCTCACGACTCAATTAGAACACTGCTTCGCTGCCAGTGGTCTTGGAAAGCACGACAAATGCGAAAATTGAGCCCAAAAATTATGATCATGTTTGGCACGCTACTACTCAGGCTAGAATCGATTAATCTGGATTCCGATGGCATCTATAATATTGTACTCGACGAGCTCTTTCATGTGGTGTGATCAGTATATGGCTAGCCCTTTGTGGTCAAAAGTTATGACCGTTTAAATAATGAGCAATTTTTTGAATCACTTTCAACCGCGAAAAACGCTAAACATTTTCGTCACAAATTGGGATATACTAAACTGGGGCACACTGTTAGAAAGCCCATTATCTCAGCTACACAATGCACCAAGCCGCTTGTCGATAGCTTGAGAATTGGGTGAATGGCAACCGTTTGAATGTCGGTCACCGGAAGTGGCCCGGCACATATTTCGAGATTTGTCGTGGTTGGGTCCCCCCCTGGTCTAGGCCAAACCGATTTGAAAATTTCACAAAATAGAGGGGAACATAGGCAGACTGACGGATTTGGGTGAAACTTCCTGAATCCCTCCTCACTGGCCCATGCCCCCCACAGCCGGCCATAGCCCCATCGCCCACCCCACCCATAAAATTTTCGCATATTTAAGGCAACATAGGCGTTTTTTGGACTTTTTTGGGACCTGTGTCAGAATCGATTCCGGCGGTCAAGAATACCCCATTCAGGAAGTTTCACCCAAATCCGTCAGTCTGCCTATGTTTCCCCTCTATTTTGTGAAATTTTCAAAAAACGCCATTTTTCACGATTTTTCGATGCTTTGACCAGCCATATCTCCAGATCGGTTTGGCCTAAACACGTCATGAAAGCATCATTGGAGTCGCCAAGGACTCAAGAATCGAATTCTATAGTCATCTAAATTTCATCGCAATTAGGAAAAAGCTCATTTTTTGACATTGCGCAAATTAGTGTTCAGAGCAAACGTAGCGCAGATTAGGATTTACCTCAGGCTGGAGCTCGACGTTGTCTACAATTTTGGTTATAAGGCTCAAGTCGCCCCAAGGTCTCCAAAAAAGTTATTTGCAAAAAATCGCCAGGTTGCATATTTTTTGAACAAACTATAGCTTGCATATGTACATACGTCAATAGTTGAGTCGAGATGACGAGTTTTACAGTCGCCATCCCACAGCGGCCAGGATCAATAATGTTTTTTTAGTCTGTTCACATGCACACTTACGCAAATCTTGCATGGCATTGCTGAAGGAGAAAACAAATAACAAGAGAGTAACAGAGTCTAAGCAGTCTCTGTAAATATTCGTTATAGTGCACAATGCTAATTGATGCTTATTTCTTGTAAGTACCAAGTAAGCAGAATGTTTATTCAATGCAAAAGTTTACAACTATCCATCACTAAGGCATTGCTTGGGTTCGGCCGGCCCGATTTCCAGCTCTAATTCCTTTCAAAAAGTCAATTCGGACGCCCATCATGGGAAACATGAAATGAAACCGAGAAATTGTTTGTGAAACTGAAAATAATAAACACAATAAGCATAAAACTCGTGTTAAACAGCGGCAACCAGGACCAGGTCTGTGCGCTATGCGCAAGATGAACAGTACAATATGTGTGCCAAAGATCTTCGAATTCGATTCAAAACTGACCAAGTTGTGTTGTTTTCTTTAATCGAAAGCAAAAACATAGCGCTACATTTCCATGGAATAAAACAGTTGAACTATTGACGGTGCGGGGGTCAAATCGGGCCCGGAAAGGATTCGAAAAAAATTTTTTCTCTGCAATGCAGTCGAGTAGGGCACCATTTGAAAGAAAATCGTTTTCTGACTCTAAATATGGAATTTTCAAGTTCCTACGATCATTTGGTCCCGAGTCATGACTCGAAATCTGTGAGAGGGTCGAAAAAGTGGCCCTCTCAAAAATGGCCGGGAAGGTGATAAAATGTCTTTTTAGGTCAAATTAAACCAAAATATGAAATTTCAGCCAAATCGGAGACAAAAAGTTGAAATTTGTCCGGAGGTTAAGGAGCAAAAGTCGATTCCTGGAGAAACCGGCTCTTAATATTGAATGGACTAGCAATGACCACAGATGGCTGCAATACAGACAGTGCGATTTCAACTAGCCACTAGAAGTGGTTGTTGCTCAGAAAATCTAATCTCAATTTTGGACTTGGTTCTTGGTACGTTTCGCTTAGCTTACCCAAACCAGAGGGTATCGCGTGTAGTGCGCTTTGATGGTGGCGCGAGGCCGTCTGCCGAAGATCTTGAATGGGCACAGCGAACACCATGAGCAGGGTTGCCAGGTTTCAAAGGCAGTTCACTCCTAGAAATACCCTTAAAAACTCCTGAAAATTTTAAAAAATAGTAGACATAGTAGTAGTAACTATCACCTTTTTTCTAATTCCGTGTTCTTTGAGTTTCCTTCAAATATTTCGTGGCAGTTAGTAGCGCCATGTCATGCCGGTCTTCCAACAACCTGGCCAGCGAGCAACACCATATTATATATATAAAGGTATATAAAGCTGGTATAGAACGTCGGTGGCAGGCTGAGCCAATGCCAATTACCTACTGACTGGAGCCGCCGGCCGGTTTTGTGCAAAATCCTCTGACCACGCAAGACACCTCAGGCGAATAGATAGAGTAAATCGATACCGTGGGTGGCAGCCAGCCAACTAGGCCAGACAGAATCCAGATTGACGGGAAGCCGTATCCACGTTTGCGGAAAAAAGAAATAAATTTATTATCGTCAAATTCTCTGATTCTACCGATTTGTTTGGACTGTTTTAACTAATTTCTGTCTGCTGGACGCCATGTCAAAGGATCCTGCTAGAGTAACTCGTTCCACTTCACAGTCAGATTTCGATGCCTCATCCCTCCCTTCCTCCTTGGCTGCGGTCCTAAATCCTTTGCTGAAACGCCTGGACTCTGTGGCTGACGGTCAGCAGCAACTTATTGCCACTCTCTCTGCTTTAACAACTTCCTTGTGCGAACAGGTGGCTACAAATCGTGAGGTTCTGCAGATGAACACCGATTTGAGAGTGGAAAACGCGGTGCTTAAGACTCAATTGGCTGAACTGTCCAAGCGTTCGGAAGTGCCCAGCAGTCATTCCTTGCCCTCTGCTCTGCTGGACATTCTGTCGGTAACCCAGGATTTGGCTGAGAGGGAACAGAAGAAACTGAACTTGGTGGTTATCGGTTTGATGGAGGATGATGGTCTCGATCACTCTGAACAGAACACTGCAGACCTGCACGTCATTCAGCGTTGCGCTGCGAACTTGGGGATCGAGCAGAAGAAGATTTTGGACGTGTTCCGGGATGGCAGAGAGCGTGACGATGGCAAACCGCGAATCGTCAAGGTCAAGTTCGAGGATGAGCGATCGAAGCGATTGTTCAAGGACGGATCTGAGAGCGTGTTGCCGAAAGGGGTCTGGGTGCGCAAGGATAAGACGTGGCTGGAGCGGGAAAGAGACTGCAAACAATATCATCGCCGTCCAGCCATGCCCCGAGGTCCCTACCGACCCTTTGGAGCGCCACCTGTCGGAACTAGGAGTGTTGTAAAGGCTGGTTCACGTCTAAGTGTTTGCGATGAAGATAACGCCAACTCGACGGAAAACTGATCAGCCCAGGCACTTCCGGTAAAGGGCTTCAGGTTGTTCTGATAAATGCGTGAAGCATTGTAAACAAGTTGGTTGAGCTGAACAGCTTTCTTGTTGAGCATTGGCACTGTGTTATTGTTGTGTGCGAGTCATGGCTAGGTGTTTTAGACTCTGCTATTCTTCCCTTTCCTGATCATTTTGCTGTTTATCGCGCAGACAGAGTTGATAGGAAGGGGGGTGGTGTAGTAGTTTTTGTACCGGAACCTTTACAATCTCACTTACTCTGTGAGCCTGTAGTCTTGGAGTGTTTCGAGGGCCTCTGTCTGGAACTTATTTCTAAAAACAAAGTGGTTTGTCGGTTGGCGGCAGTGTACAGACCCGGTGCTACACCCGATATAACTGAAATGCTAACTTTCTTAGATAAGACGTTAGACACTAACATTCCATGCGCAATCATTGGCGATTTTAACTTTCCCGAAATTAACTGGAAAACCCTTGTAGTGAATGGAGGAGAAAAGTCTTCCCAATTTCGCTTTCTCGAGTTTGTGGTAAACAGAGGTTTGGAGCAGTGTGTCTTGAGTCCCACCAGACACGATCCCGATCACATTCTAGATCTTGTTCTTCTCTCAGAGACTGATTTACTGATTGATGTATCTGTTTCAAATCCCTTTTCGACAAGCGATCATGACACAGTGAAGGTGTAGCTAAATCTGTCAATCTTAGAAACAAAACGAACAGTAATGCATAGAAAATTTTTTAAGGCAAATTACCGATTGATTGCAGATTTCTTACTAAAAGTAACGGGGATTCCATTTTTGAGACCGCCAACACAGTTGAGGAAATGTGGAATGAGTTCATGAAAATAGTTAACTTTGTAATCGCAACATACATTCCTGTCTGTTCTGAGAGAAAGAAACCAAAAGGATACAGATCGAAGGAAGCTCGAAAATTAGCATTACAGCAAAAAAGGGCTCATCAAAAGTTTGTTCGTTCAGACGATCAGGCTGACAGAATGGTTGCTAGAGAGCTAGCCAGTAAACTGCAAAGAAAGCAAAGAGAGGATGCGCGCCGTGAAGAGGAAAGGGTGCTGGGTTCGGGGAAAGATAAAACGTTCTGGAATTTTGTTAATTCGAAATGTTTGCTCGCTAGCTACCGAACCGATAGGAGCAATCAAATACTTCCTGGCAAGCTGCAAAACTGTTTTTAGAACCATACAACTGCGCAAATTTCTATCAAACATTCTGTCGAATGCAATATTTATGTTCAAAATACGCAAAAAATCACGTTTTCTCATCTGTGACTGATATCCGGCATATCCGGCAGGTAATATCCGGATCCGGTACCGGATCCGGATATGGCCATATCCGGCCGGATCCGGATCCGGATCCGGATATCCGGTCGGGCCCTATTACCAACAGGGCAAGGGCAGCTTGGTAGGTGACGGACTCCCACAAACGACCCATGGACCCGGGCAGCTTGCCCATGGACTATGGCCCCTAGGTCGGCCTAGCAGCTGCCTTATAGCACGGACTGCTATGCAGTAAGGATAGGTTGGTGCTGATCAGTTTCATCGACCGATCAGTTCCGTCTACTGGTCAGTTCCGTCTACTGGTCAGTTCCGTCTACTGGTCAGTTCCGTCTACTGGTCAGTTTCCCCAACAGTTGACCTCCTTTCTAAAGGTCAGTTCCGCCGACTGGTCAGTTTAGTGAACTGGTCAGTTTCGTCGAATGGTCAGTTTTGTAGACTCAATAAGTTCCCGGCCAGTTTGTTGGCGATCCTACCTGCGAGAAAAGCCATCGCACTTTTAAGACCTAATAAATTATCAGGAAAGCTAGTCCAACGGTACACCGTCCGGGATACTGTTGTTTGGGTATGGGTTTTTCAGGAATCGGTTCGGTATGGGTAGCTATTTTTCGGCATACCCAGGAATCGGTTCGGTATGGGTAGGTATTCGCAAAAATACCGGTATACTGGTATTTATTCGGTATTTGCTGAAAATATTTTACAAAGTCATCTCTAAATTTCTCA
Source organism: Sabatieria punctata (assembly GCA_030248155.1). Classification (NCBI taxonomy): domain Eukaryota; kingdom Metazoa; phylum Nematoda; class Chromadorea; order Araeolaimida; family Comesomatidae; genus Sabatieria; species Sabatieria punctata. The sequence continues at coordinate 42,209 of JASANB010004913.1, read as the reverse complement.
TTTACAAGGTTATCGATTTTGTCATTTCCAAGGTCACAAGCTAGAAAATTCAGAAAAAGCTATGCGATTTACAGGTTTTTTAGAAATTTTTTGAAACTGTTTTTTGTTTTACTGGAGTGAAAATCGTTTCTATAAGTAATTTTGCTAAGAGAAGTGCCTCCATTATACTGTAATTTTAAGGCCTGCTAGTGCGCAGTATGGAGACCTAACGAGCAGTGACAAAATGCGGGGCTATTTTGTTGATCGTGAATGTACGTACAGTAGAGATGTGATTACTAAGGAGCAGTGTAAAGTTAAGCCGAAACTAGACCAACGCTTTCTAATGACGACACAACTTTGGGACAGGGAGTAGGATCAGAGGACTAAAAATTCTTCAGATAAGATATTTTGCGAAGGATATCGTAATAGAATGTGCTTCTGCTTGCCCCAAAAATGCAAAATTACAAAGGGAACATCGTGATCATAGGGAATTTTTTATAAAAATTGCACTGAACTGGACAAAAAAATACCGATTCCCAAATACCTGGGTATTCCAAAAATAATCGGTATACTGGGTATGGGTATTTATTAAAATACCTGGAATCGGTAGGTATTTATTGGGTAGGTATTCCCAAAAATACCAATTTTTCGGTATGGGTTCGGTATACCCAATCAACAGTAGTCCAGGATGAAGCTGACCATACATGTAACAAGGGGTCTGGGGGTCTGCCCCCCACCCGACTTAGGCCAGACCCCCCGGATGGGGAACTCCCAACCCCCTCCCCCTTCGGCGGATGTCCTGTTACATGTACGAAGCTGACTGTCAGTTTTGATGGTGGATTGGTCTCGCTTGCTTGCTCCAAACTACTGTTACCAAGTTAATTTATTTTTTAATTAACTTGCTTGTAACTTGCTTGTAACTGTCGAAAATTTTATTTACTAGCTATTTACTTGCTAGACACTGCAATTTCAAATTTAAGAGCCGGTTTTTCTAAGGGTCGACCCTTCCCGGACAAATCTCAACTTCATCTCTCCGATTTGGCTAAAATTTTGTATTTTGGTATAATTTAACCTAAAAAGATGTTTTATCACCTTCCCGGTCGTTTTTGTGAGACTCAATTTTTCGGCCCAACTTCAGATCTCGGTTTATAACTCTGGAACTAGTGAACGTAGAAACTTGCGGATTGCATATTTACAATCACATGAGCGTTATCTTTCAAACGATACCCCACACGACTGAATTCGAGAGAAAAAATTTTTTTCGAACCCCTTCTGGGCCAAATTTGACCCCCCTAAAAGTGCGACTACCGCTATTTTATTTCATAAAAATGTAGCGCTATTTATTCGCTTTTGATAGCACAAAAAAAATCGAGAAAAAAAATGGGCGTCTAATTGAGTTTTTGGGCCTTGAAAGTTGTCAGGTCGAAAATTTGCCCAATATAAAATTGCCTTGTAAAGAGCATATCTTTGTCAATTTTGCACCGAGTTCAGCGATTTTTTGCACACATATTGCACTGTGTCCCTGGCACATACTGCACTGTTCACTTGGCGCCAGTTCTACGTTTTTTGGTCACATTTCAAGATACATTAGTTTACAAAGCAAATAGAATTTTCTGATAAACTGCAGTATCTTTCTGATAATTCGACAGTTGCTACTTTGTTACTGTCTTTTTTACCGTCTTGTCACTAGCTACCACTACGTACCTACAACTAGACATGGGGGAATGGGGCTGAAGGGGAGGTTGACCCCCTCTGGCTCTGACCTACCCCCCCCCTTCAGCCGGCCTCTACCCTCTCAATTTTCTTTATGGAAAAATTTTGTATAGAAAATTATGACAAAAGCATGCCTAGATGCCTAGATTAGGTGTAAATTAGCTCAGAATAGCTTATTTATTTTTATCTAAAATAAGCAAAAACATTGATTTTAGTTAAAAATCGGACTTTTTTTACTTACTGTAACATCCCCTCAACCCCCCTCAGGCGCTCCCACCCCCATCAGCCCCCTCAGGAATCGAAAATTCTACCCCTCCCCATCAGCCGAAATGCTTGCCCATGTCTACCTACAACCATTTCAGAATCCAGATTTATGTATTTATTACTGAACATAGCGTGCAACAGGACGGACAGGAGTCTAATTATCTAAAATACGCCAAGTGCGTATAAACCGCATTCCATTTAGACTTCGCGCACTGACTGGAATTTTGGTCTTGTAAAACGTGTGCCCTGGAATAACATTCATTGAGATATGAGATAGACCTGAAATGAATTTTTGTTGGTATGTACTTTCTATGTACTGTATGCACTTTTGTATGCATACCAAATGTCATCCGGTTTTGAGATGTCCAGATCGTCAAGAAACAGTTGCACTGATGCTATCTCACCAATATAATCACCCCAAAATGTGTAGGCCGTATTGGTATCTATCAGGAACAATAGGATTCCTTGGTAACTGAACTGGAGCCAGCCTTCCTTTCTTCCCCCATGAAAGCCTGTTGGGTTAGTTTTTTCGGTAATTCAAAGAGCTTTGAAACTTGCCATTAGGCATAACATACTAAGTGGGCAGCCGAGTAGCTCAAAAGGCACTAAAATTGAAGCATTTCAAAAACATACATATAAGGTGCATCCATTTGTAGCGCGATCTGCTAAAATCTGTGTCCTTTTACAACTGATTCAATACTTTGATGCTAGAAGGTGCGGATTTCTTAACTATCATATTTTTGAAATTCATTAATTTTAGTACGTTTTAAGCTGCTGTGCTTCCTACCTACAGGGTGTCCCAAAAAAAATGACAACATTTCTTTTTGCTGCCATTTTCGCAATTTTTGACCAAATTGCCTGAAATTTGAAACATAAGTGCCAAAAAAGTGGGAATTTTATGTGTTAAAATTTGGTGCATCAGGATTGACCCAGTCCTGAGAAATTCAACAATATATAAAATTGAGAAATTTCAATTAAATGTAGAAACAGCATCAAAAATGGAAACTTTTCTTTTTGCTGTATCTTCTTTAATTTAGGTCGGAATTGGATGAAATTTTGAATATATGCGCAGAATAACGGGTTGATTTGTAGATCAAAAGTTGGCGCATGAACCCAGCCCAGGTCTTGACATAAAAAATCCCGATCACAATACAACGACAACATTGATTTTCGCGCCCCTTAGCTGTAATGAAGCTCCGGTAAGCGTAATTCCGTCTGTCACCCCAAACATGCTAAGAAATGTTTATGATGCTTATGGGAAACGGTTGCAGCAGTGTATTAACTCAAACGGAGGTCATCTGGATGGTGTTTTATTCCTTGGTTCTCAGAGTTTGCACGTTCTTCATTTTGCTGCAGTAAAAACTGTGATTTTCTTTAGTTTCCAGAACTAGCGAAATGGACTGATTAATGCCAGAACTTTTGACCTACAAAATATCTGCGCATATATTCAAAATTTCATCCAATTCCGACATAAATTAAAGAAGATACAGCAAAAAGAAAAGTTTCCATTTTTATGCTGTTTCTACATTTAATTGAAATTTCGCAATTTTATATATTGTTGAATTTCTCAGGACTGGGTCAATCCTGATGCACCAAATTTTAACACATAAAATTCCCACTTTTTTGGCACGTATGTTTCAAATTTCAGACAATTTGGTCAAAATTTGCGAAAATGGCAGCAAAAAGAAATGTTGTCATTTTTTTTGGGACACCCTGTAGTAAGTTACAGTATACCTAATGGCAACACCAATCATTTCTGCAAGTTTCAAAGCCCTATTCTTTGAATTACCGAAAAAAAATAGAATTTGCATGGACCACTATGATTCTTAGTTTTCGGGTCATAAAACCCATACAAGTTGGAATTTTCGCACCAAACTTGGAAAATATGAAGCATTAATTTTTGCTTGAAATTTGGGTCAAATCGATAAAGAACTGACCGAAAACGGAACGTTTGAGTGAAGGTAAAAAAAGCGACTGGGACTGGCGCCAAGCAAGAGCCAGCAAGGTCAAATTTGTGCGGTATGTGCCAGGGACACAGTGCAATATGTGTGCTAAAAATCACTGAACTCGGTGCAAAATTGACAAAGATATGCTCTTTACAAGGCAATTTTATATTGGGCAAATTTTCGACCTGACAACTTTCAAGGCCCAAAAACTCAATTAGACGCCCATTTTTTTTCTCGATTTTTTTTGTGCTATCAAAAGCGAATAAATAGCGCTACATTTTTATGAAATAAAATAGCGGTAGTCGCACTTTTAGGGGGGTCAAATTTGGCCCAGAAGGGGTTCGAAAAAAAATTTTTCTCTCGAATTCAGTCGCGTGGGGTATCGTTTGAAAGAGAACGCTCATGTGATTGTAAATATGCAATCCACAAGTTTCTACGTTCACTAGTTCCAGAGTTATAAACCGAGATCTGAAGTTGGGACGAAAAATTGAGTCTCACAAAAACGACCGGGAAGGTGATAAAACATCTTTTTAGGTTAAATTATACCAAAATACAAAATTTTAGCCAAATCGGAGAGATGAAGTTGAGATTTGTCCGGAGGTTAAGGAGCAAAAGTCGATTCCTAGAAAAACCGGCTCTTAATTTGTTACTAACTTGTTATTTGCTAGAAACTTGCTATGTATTTACTATCAATTTGCTAGAATTTGCTACAAATTTTTTGCTCAACAAAATTGTGCCTGCGAGATTTTCCGATTATAAGACCACCATAGTTATTACAAGATCATGGTCATTGAAAAAAGTCATTGAAACTTTAGTTTGTGTAAAAAACTCTTTGAGTCCAAATTAAAACGCTTCTGCCATTTCTGTCTGCATTACCTAACAGTTTTCTATGCTTTAAACCTTTGATCTGACAGTTTTACAGCGTGTATAAAAACGTAGTATAGTTGCAAAAATTGTAGTACAAAGTAGTATAATTTTGAACTGGTGGTAGTATGCTGGACTGGCTAGCACCTGGCCACACTGTACTCGGCAACTAAATCGTTGGAGTGCCCAACGCGCTGGAGCCACGGCCTGTTATTGGTGGCGGGTCAGTGACAAGACCGAGCATTAGTTTGGTGTAAGCATACATGTAGCTGGGTTTTCGGCTGGGGGGGGAATTTTTCTGATCCAAAATAGGGTTTCAGGGCTATGCCCAAAGGGGGTTTCAGCGACCTTTTTTTGGTGTCCAAAAGTGGGTTTCAGCGACCTTTTTTTGGGCTCAAAACAGGGTTTTGAGGACTAAAAATCCGGTAAAAATCCTGTCAGAAGTGCAAAAATTCCCTATAAAACCCTATTTATTGGTTTAAAATGTGCAGAAAATCCTATTTTTTATTAAAAACGTGCAAAAAAAGCTAATTTTGCTTTAAAACGTGCAAAAAAAACCATTTTATTCGACATAATACAGTTAAAATGCATTTCTGGAACCTTCTTTAGAGATTTTTAAACCCAAATTAGGGTTTCAGTAACTCAAATTAGGGTTCCGAAACCCTATTTCGGCCCTCCAGAAACCCAAATTAGGGTTCCGGAACCCTATTTCGGCCCTCCAGAAACCCAAATTAGGGTTCCGGAACCCTATTTCGGCCCTACAGAAACCCAAATTAGGGTTCCGGAACCCTATTTCGGCCCTCCAGAAACCCAAATTAGGGTTCTGGAACCCAATTTAGAGTTTCAGTTACCCAAATTAGGGTTTCAGTAACCCAAAATAGGGTTCCGGAACCCTATTTAGGGTTTCAGTAACCGAAATTAGGGTTTCAGTAACCCAAATTAGGGTTCCGGAACCCTATTTAGGGTTTCAGAAACCCAAAATAGGGTTCCGGAACCCTATTTAGGGTTTCAGTAACCGAAATTAGGGTTTCAGTAACCCAAATTAGGGTTCAGGAACCCTATTTAGGGTTTCAGTAACCCAAATTAGGGTTCCGGAACCCTATTTAGGGTTTCAGTAACCGAAATTAGGGTTTCAGTAACCCAAATTAGGGTTCAGGAACCCTATTTAGGGTTTCAGTAACCCAAATTAGGGTTTCAGTAACCCAAATTAGGGTTCCGGAACCCTATTTAGGGTTTCAGAAACCCAAATTAGGGTTTCAGTAATCCAAATTAGGGTTCCGGAACCCTATTTAGGGTTTCAGTAACCCAAAAACAGGGTTTCGGAACCCTATTTAGGGTTTCTGAAACCCAAAACAGGGTTCCGGAACCCTATTTAGGGTTTTTGAAACCCAAACTAGGGCTCCGGAACCCAAGTTGGGTTTCTGAAACCCTAATCAGGGCTTCTGGAACCCTGTTTGCAGGTTTACAAACCCAAAATAGGGTTTCAAAAAATTCCCCCCCCAGAATCCGGCTGGGGGGGAATTTTCTCCGAAAATCGGGCCTGGGGGGGGAATACCCCCCATTCCCCCCCAACTACATGTATGGGTGTAAGGTACAACCAGCAATTGCAGTACTCGTTCTCCCTTAATAATGCACTTATATTGATCCTAACAGTTGTTGTTGTAACTTTTTTGTCCTTTCGGACTAGGAGTAGCCAACTGCTATAGAGCAGGAAGAGACACAAGGTCCGGCAGCCTCCTTACAACAACCCTCCCCTTTTTGCTGTCGGTGGGTGCAAGACAGCTAAGGTTTGGTCCCCATTTATCTGCTTGCCATTCCTGACTTTCGACGGCCTGGGTTGGGCTTTGTGTCGACTACTTCCCATCGCCTCGACAGGTTTCGAACCCACAAACACACCGCTTCCACGGGTGCCGGGGCCGCCGTGACACACGGGATAGCGTAAACTACCCATGGCCAAGACGCGACAGTTATATAACACGGCGTGAACTGACCAGTGTAATCGTTGTCGATGTCTATTATGTCTTTCTTCGCCATGGACGACCAATGATCGGTGGGAAACAAATATGTTTTATGTATACATATGTTTTAAAGCATAAATATGTTTGTTTTTGGGAAAACATATATGTTTATGTTTCTCAATATGTTTGCATGTGAAATATGTTTTGTATTTAGATGTTTTGCGGCCAATATGTTTCTGGAAACATATACATATTTTTGCTATAGGAATTCGTTATTTCAAGAGGTTGCTGTTTGACAGTAGTGTTTCCGATCAAATTAAAATTAAATAACAAAATTAAATTGTTTTGGCCAAAATCACCAAGTAAATAGCAATTTAATAACAAATTAAATTTCTCGCGATGACTATCGAACAAATTAAAATTATATTAAATTTCGTAAAATTGGCCTAGAAATTTGATATGAATTTGATATGAATTTGATATAAATTTGCTTAGTTTGGCAGCTTCACTAACCAAAGTCTAGCTACAAAACAACAAGTTCAGTCCAAAGATATCCTTGTTCATGCCTATAGCAAAGATATCAACTCATTAAATGCTAATTTGTAGACCATTTGTTACCATCTGAAGAAAGGTCAACTCATTTTGGACTGACACGACCCAGGTTTTGAGCTGTTTCCTCAGGAATTCAGTATTGATTTTAGCAAATTTATATTTAATTCATAGCAAATAACAAAGTTGTATCAAATTAAATTTATGAATTTGGGCACCAAGCAAATTAATAGCAAGTTATTTTCTTCTGAAGGCTGAGCAAGCAATTTAATAGTTATTTAATTTCAAAATAAATTTACTCGGAAACACTATTTGACAGTAAACTTTTCCAAAATCTGACTTTCACTTAAACATATTGAATCTGACAATGCTATCTTTGTATATTGTTGCAAACCGTTTTAAACAGGAAATTCAGAATCTCAAGTTTGAATTATCGAAAATTAAGACAACATGTAAGTGAATAAGCGACTTTTACACAAATATGTTTTATGTTTAAAAATATGTGCATATTCAATTTTCAGAAACATATTATGCATGTGTTATTTATATGTTTGATTGGCGAAAAACATATATGTATAGCTATATTAATATGTTTAAAAATTTCGATATTTTCCCACTGTAGACCGATCTTTCAACAGTCTATAGTGTCCTTCGGGAAAGTCAAAACTAATGAAAAGGTCTGTACCGGTCACACTTTGAGCTGCTAGTTGGGCATTCCCCGGACCAGTGAGGTCTATACCAGCAGAGCCTTGAGTAGCAAACCGGGGTGGTATGCCATTTGGGTCTATTGTAAAGCGATAGTTTAACAGCGGGGTGCTATTGATTGTAGCGGGCGGGACTAATTCTGGTTCAGCAAAGCTGACTCTCATAGCATATGTTTGCTTTACGTTGCCCAGTTTTGAGGAAATGGGCATTTTTATGATTTGAGAAAGAAACGTCTGTATTGGTTATAACATGTTCATTTGAAAGGTGGCTCAATTCATTCTCATATAGGGTACAGAGCCATCAGATTTGCCTTGATCAAACGCAAGTGAGCTCAGAAAAGCATATTTTAACCTATTTTAGCGAAAAATTAATCTAAAAGCCTTAATTTAGTAAAAAAATCGAAGTTTTCCTTTGCCATTCCGTCCACCCCGTCAGCCACCGCTATACCACACTCATTTGAAAATTTAGCACCCTGTCAATCAAAATGCTACGTAGCCCAAGTCTGCCAGTGACTGAAGCGTTCCATTTATGCAGGTTCTACTATATTGTTATTTTATACTGTGTGCAAGACAATCTCACAATAAACTGCTACAGTGCTCTTGTCTATTAATTAATTATCGCCGCCGCTTTAGTAGCCAGATATGGCCTGGCGGTTTGTCTGTCAAGTTGTATTGGACAAGCCGTATCCTGTTACAGAAAGGTCGTCGGTAGTTGGTCGTATGTATATACGAATACCCTGTCAAGCAAAATTCTATAGCGAGAATGCTGAACATATTGTAAGGAATTTTGTATTCTTAATATGTAGTTATCTAATCGCGCCGATTAAGCGTAGGTACGCACCTGTTAATGGGTATCGATTGGTATAATTTGGCGCTGGCCCGGCGCGTCTGTTTAAGCCATGCCGCCTGGTGAAAGGAGTCAAGCTAGCGCCGTGCTGGAGAGCGGTTGGTTAGCGCTTGGAATAAAGCTGAGATCAGCCTCTCGGCTAATAGTCTAACCACGCTTGTGTCATAGATTGTGCTTTGGGGTGTCGTGCACTGTTGCCCCGCCCCATTCGCAATCTGTGGCTGGTTTAGCTTTTCTTCTTTGCGGCTTTGTTACTTAGCAATAGTTTCGTTGTTACTTTTTAGTAAAGTCAGTTTAGTAAATCTAGCTCTCAATTAAACTAACCGTTCGTACAGTTGAATTTCGAACCCCAAACGGCTGACTGAAATATGCCAGCCGTAACAACTTGTAGGCTCTATTGAGGGATTCGACTGCTTTTGAATGGTTTGTTTAATCCTGTGTTAAAAGCTGTGTGTGCTGTGGCTTAATCTGGGAGCCTGACATACTAAGCCTTTGTGTCTCTCGCCTATGCTCATCGCCGCATTCCTTTCTCATGCGTGTTCGGAGCCAAGGCCCATATCATTGGTTATTTCGTGCATTGCCTTGATTTATAATTTTGTGCTTGTACTGACTACATTGGTTTTGTTTCCTGCTAAGTTGCTCAATTTTTGTCACTGTTAAATGAAAGTGTATAATCTGAAGCAAAAGTAAAAGCTGATGTTTGTTTCTGATTGAAAAAACTGAAAATGTTTCTGATAAATTTCGATGATGACTGCAAGCCAAAATCGACGTAACAAGGAACCTGAGGTGGAAGGAGGAGAGCTGGTGCGCTGTTTGCTGTCACCCACCAGCAATTATGGGCCTCAACAATGGCAACTCTTGCCGGCACCAACACCATGAGAGCAGTTCAAGAGCAGCTCAAAGTACTGCAACAAGTTTCCACTATGAGACCAGCTATCATCGATCTATCTTGCCTAGAAAAGTTAGGTTACTTCAGTGGTGACCCCACTGTAGAAGACTGGGCAGACTTCATTGAGCAGTTCGAGCTTTTCAGTCAACCTCTCCACCTGAACAGTTCGGATCGAGCAGCTTGTCTTGCCATCAGATTGAAAGGGCTTGCCTACATGGAGTACAAAGAGGCTCCTGTTGAGGTGCGTCAGGACTACCAAGCGCTGCGAACCCTCCTGGAAGAGAGGTTTGGATGCAATACCAACGCCGTCCACAACTTGCTGTCGCTGGAACGGTGCATCCAACGGTGCCTTTGCTGGACGAGTTTGTCTGTTGGGCTCGAAAGCCTATCCACATTTAGCCAAAGCAGCTAAAGATCGCATCCTCTTGTACCGATTCCTGATTGGATTGCAGAAAAGCATCAAAGGGCGACTGTGGGATAAAGACCCTCAAACTTTCCCACAAGCAATCGATCTAGCAGTGAGACTTGAAGCAAGAGACACGATGTTTCCAACAGATGCCACGCTTTCGAGTAGCTACAGTAGTTTGGTACAGCAATTCCTCAACGAACAAGCAGAGTTCAATTCGAAGATGCTGGAAAGCATACATCAGTTGAGTGCTTCAATGGCAGAACAATCAGCCAAGAAAACTCAGTGGCTCTGTGACAACAAGGAAGACCCCTCATATCAACTTCCCCTCATAAAACTTCTTCGCGAGTCGAGTTGTTCCAATTTGGAACAACTTACCTAGAGACGTTGTAAATGCTTCATCACTCCAAAACTTTCGTACTAAATTGGCCGCAGTTGATCTATCAAGTTTTTTGAGGGGGAGGGCCCTTGAGCCGGTCGATCGGCCCAGCCCTCCTGTCATCTAGCGGCATGCTACAGTATGCTGGTTATTCTAACAGTTCATTCTTTGTTTTTTTCCTGTCAAAATAAATAAATCTAATCTATCTAATCTATCAAGTCAGCCCTCAACCATCCACAGTTCTGAATCAGCTTACCCGCAACATACCTGCAACCTGTTCAGTTCAAGGAAGGCAGAATGTTAGCTTCAAATCTGAGGTTCTGAAAGAAGTGCAGAGTCTGAGGAAGCAAGTCCATGTGTTGTCATCAATACTCAAAGCAAGCCAAACGGCTCAATCCAGCTCAGAGGAACTTATGACTTTAAGCAATCCAGAAGATTCAACTCAACATCAGCTGAACGCCCCAGAGGAGAAGGATGCTCAATTAGAAGAGCTTCGGTTGATTGTGACTGAAGAACCTGCATCAGCTTCAGTAGAGGAGCCTAGAGAAGTTGGCCCAGAAGCACAAGTCGATCTCAGGTTGCCAGAACTTGAAGAAACTGCAGAGTTCTGTCTTCAGTCAGCAATGAATGCAGAATCTATGACATCTGAGCAAAATATCAATAAAGTGGAGGCAAAGTCAGTGACTGCATTGTGCACAGAGAGCGCTGAGAAAACAACTGATTGTGTCCATTGTTTGGACTCTGTCTGTGATATGCACTTCAGCAGAGGAAAGGAGTACTTGTCAACGCCATGCTTGAAGCTGGGTCTTTCTGGCCATCGCACTGCCTCAAAGCTCAGCTGTGACTCTTGCACTCAACAAGAACTGCATGGCTGGAAGAAAAGGCCAAAAATGCAGCTGCCGCCCCAGCATGGAGAAGCAGCTGTCCAAGTGGCGCCAGGGTTTCCATGGGATCCTGGTGTTGCAGTTGTTACAGATGTGGAAGGTGCCCTCTTGAAGTCAGTTCCTGAGAAATTTTCGTGGGAACACAGGAAACGCCAAAGATATCGGCAGTGTCTGTTTGGCTAATTGTGCCTGATTTGCCAATATATGTATTGTGGTGTGTGGTGTGCTATGATCTTGGTTTTGATTGTGGTTAAAGTTAAGGCCTATTGATAAAGAGTCTGCCAATCCACATCCTTTTTCCTTTTTTTGTTTTACTGTAACTTGAGTTCCAGATTACATCACAGCCACTGTCTCTCACCTGAATAGCCTGTTCAAGTAGGTAAGTTTAGTTTCATACTCCTTATTTTATTAGAGTAAGGGGTCGTGTCATATGCGGTACCGCTAATTCTGGCAGAATTCTGGGGATTAGGGCAGAATTCTTGTTCAGAGGCAGAATTCCGGACCAGAATTCTGGCCGCTAATTCTGGCGCTAATCAGGGTCGGCCAACCGAAATTTCGGTTTGCGTCAGGTGTGAGCGGAATTTGCTGGGGCCGGTCTGTTTGCTAATCCTTAACAGCTGTTAGGTGCGTGCTTGACTCCCGCGGGTCCGAAGCTTCCACTTGTAGCCGCCAAACGCGCGGCATGTTTGATGTAATACTTGACGCCTTGCACTCTCTTTATTAGCTGAATGAAGCAAAGAAGACAAAATATGCACAACAGCAGTGACCAGACCAGATCCGCCGGCCTTTAGATCTGCCTCAACGCCGGAAAAACTTTTGGAGTTGCCTAAACGCCAGTATTTTTCACCAAAATCAGCTCTTTTGTTTTACCCTAGTGGTTGCACCCCAGGAAAGGATTTACACTTGCCCGATTTGGATAATAGTTTGCCGCCTCTGAAGCGCAGTAAGCTGCCTCTACACAAGCGCTTTTTGGAGCTGCCGTCTGTGGTTGATAGCTAGATAAAGTCAACTGGTTACAAAGCAGCGCAAAAGCGAGATTCAACGGTCGGTTGTGCTGTCGATTAAAAATAATTAGGAGGAGGCGGCCGAATTTCAAGTATGGTGGCCCGGTAAGAGCCGCCACCTTTCCACTTGACGCTAACAACGTCATCCACCAAATAACTTTTCCCTGCGCCAGTCACGTTTAGCTGTTTTTCGGACATCCACATTGACTCGGCTTCACCCTCATAGCGAATCAGATACATACGTTCCGCAGCAATGGCAAACACAGACGATACAACAGAGAGATTGTGTACAAGATTGTTTGGTGCTGCACGGCCTAGTTTTGGTATCGGCCTTTGTTTTCAATACAAAGCCAGGCTTATAACCTTCCCCTGTTTGCGCTTGTCAGTTCCCTGCCTAATCCCTTATGTAACCTGAGGACCAGGCATCCCTGAGGTCAGCACCTGTCAGATTTGATTGATCACCCGACCAGAATTTGCGGCTCCTCAGACCGAAATTCTGGTCTCAGCCGACCAGAATTTCTGGCCAGAATTCTGGCCGGAGTAACTGGAATTCTGCCAGAATTTCTGGTGCCGCATATGACACGACCCCTAAGTTTAGTTTCATACTCCTTAGGTCATTTCCCTCCCACTGTAACCACACTCTCTTTCTTTTTAACTAAACTGGTTACAGTCTCTTAAGCTGTTGGATTGCCACTTAGTTCTTTGCCGCATATGTCATGTTTGTTACTTGTATTTTGCTTTCTTGTTGGTTTTGCATTGACACTGTGTAAAATAGGTAGTGTAGGCTAGCCTTAGAATTGGCTCGCGTGTCTTCACAAGGATCGTCGTGACCTGGCAATGCTGGCCTTTGTTATCGCTGGCTTCCTATCGTTCAATTCGGCTTACACAATCAACTCAATTGAACATTCTTTTGTCTTAATCAGTCACAGCAACTGTCTGCCAATTTATTCTCTTCTCGCTGTATGCAATTCTCTACAACTGACTTCTGTTCAAATTGATTGCCAAATATGTAGAGCTGTTTGGCGTTTGCTGCAAATTGTTGGTGCCTTTGGGACACTGCTCCTGCCAGTGCTGATCTGTGCCCCGTTTAGCTCTTGTCAAGAGGGCCATTCTGTCTGGTCGTCGGGCCAACCTTCTACTGCAGTTTTGACACCTGTCAGTCTGTCTTCTGTGACTGGCTGTTCTCGGACTATTCTCTGAACATTTGACAGCCAACTGCAGCGTGACTTTTACGCGTTACGGACGCTAAACTTTCTCAGCTCGGTCATCACGGAAATCCCTGTCTGCATCCTGGACAACTCTTGGAGCCACCTTGTTTTTGTTGTTATTGTTCTATGTTATGTTCTTATGTTTGTGTCTTTAATCGCGTTAGCTGCGTTTGCACATTTGACAATTTCGAAATTTCTTTTGTTTTGCTGTTAGGCGTGGCAATCCACCAGTCTGTCGTTTCGATCATGCCAGGCGATCGGGGCGATCGCTTTTGTAGGACGGGCCAGTGTAACGAATTTTGTATTCTTAATATGTAGTTATCTAATCGTGCCTATTAAGCGTAGGTACGCACCTGTTAATGGGTATCGATTGGTATAATTTGGCGCTGGCCCGGCGCGTCTGTTTAAGCCATGCCGCCTGGTGAAAGGAGTCAAGCTAGCGCCGTGCTGGAGAGCGGTTGGTTAGCGCTTGGAATAAAGCTGAGATCAGCCTCTCGGCTAATAGTCTAACCACGCTTGTGTCATAGATTGTGCTTTGGGGTGTCGTGGACTGTTGCCCCGCCCCATTCGCAATCTGTGGCTGGTTTAATTTTTCTTCTTTGCGGCTTTGTTGCTTAGCAATAGTTTCGTTGTTACTTTTTAGTAAAGTCAGTTTAGTAAATCTAGCTCTCAATAAAACTAACCGTTCGTACAGTTGAATTTCGAACCCTAAACGGCTGACTGAAATATGCCAGCCGTAACAACATGAATGCGTAAAGTGATTATGTAAACGTCAATATGCTTGTGTTAAATGCGCAGCAATTCGTACAGCCTCCCATCATAACCAACTCACGCGCTAATTGCGTTAATCAATTCTGCAGTTGCCTCCTCACAACCACGATTAGGCTTAGTTGGGTTGGGTTCCATTCAATATTTAATCAATATAATTGCGAGACAATTATAACAAATTACCAAACAGTGGCACGCGAACGATCTCCGTTTTCATGTCTATATCGAGCGGCACAGCTTTGGAACGCTCTTTCTGTGATGCTAGTTATTTTAGAGAAGCGGGATTTAAAGCAAGAGGTCAAACCTGAAGCAGTTTATACTTTGCTAGTGGGGAGACATTTGATTGACAAGTTAGGCTATTGAACATTCATTGTAGTTTTACTTTGTTGGTTTTTCATGTAAATATTTACCTACTTAAAAATAAGTTAATAGTTTTGCTGGATAAATGTGTAATGTTATCTAATCCCAGGTGTTGTCAATAAAGCCCTGCCCCACCCCAGCCCCAATTACGAATGCAGCTTTCGCTATGACCACAAACTAATGTAGCAGTGATATCCGTTTAACCCCCTGTTACACTCCGTTTTCAAAACTGTCAGAAAAAAGTCGTTTGCCGATGCCATCGGGAAAACAAATTTGTCAAATTTGCCGATAAATTTCTATCTCTATATATACATGGTTTTCTGTTGGCAAAGTTTTCCGATACCCAAAACTGTCGGATAAAGTTATCGGAAAACGCCCAGAACCAAAACTATCGGCAAGCCACTGAAGTGGCAGGTGAGTTGCAAGGGGTTAAGTTGCACATGTTTACATAATTGCGTTTACATAAAAGTGCATATGTTTTTAATTATGGTTCTATCCGATAAAGACAAGTCTGTAAACTTTTGCTTCACACTTGTGAATGCTACAACTGTCACGTGAGACAAACATGTAACTATCACTACAGTACTGCGACCAAGTTACACTGGGCTCTATAGGCCGGAAAATGCATGTAGCCGAGCCAATACAACCACCGCTCGAACTATATTCACCTCAGAACAACATGTGACAGGAGTATGGCCCAGATAAGGGCAAGAGAGTCCCTGCACCTATACACCACTTGCCACTCAGCAGGACATCTGGGTGACAACTTATTAGAAGAAAAATTGTCTGAAATGCTGTGTGCCATTCAATGGAGGGTATCGCCCTTTGCGGCTCAAAAGTCATGCATGACTAATCCAGAGCCTGGCTACAAACAAACCTACAAACAAAAATTGTACTAAACACGTATTTTTCGCATATACAGTACTGCACTTCATAAAACGGGAGGGTTGTTGTTAAGGAGGCTGCCGAACCTTGTGTTTCTTCCTGCTCTACGTATAGCAGTTGGCAACTAACTAAGGCCGTAGTTCCTATTTCTTAGTTCTTAGTTCTTATAGTTCACGGCAGTGTGAACCGGGCCTAAGTCATACTCCTTACCAAAAAGCGCAGAAATCAGATCGAAGGAGATCTGTTGATGGTTTACGTCATAAATGAGTGCTTCCAGAATTCTCCATACTCGTTTTGCAAGTGGGCAGTAGTATAACATATGTTCGACCACATCCGTGCTACCTAAATGGCACTGTTTGCACAGCTTGTCTTATACTATTCTCCTGTAATACAAATACTGCTTGGTGGAGACAACCCTGTGCACAACACCATACTGAAAGTTACGCAGTTTAACGTCGGTAGATGAAATACGATAAATGCGGAGCATTATTTTAGTGGTTTTGGTGTTCCACCTATCTAATAAGACTAGGACTGCCGCCACTACTACTGTAGTCATTGCTCTTAGAGAGGGCACGTAATTTAATTTCCGTTCCCATCTCTACCTGCAGTAGATGGTTTGCTGTCTTTGCCAGAACAACCACAGTCTGTTGTGGCTGTAAATCCCGTTTCGTCGCCAGTTCAGTCAGAAGCGACCGCTACGTTGGCTGTGTCAGAGAGTAATTGTCAGGTCGCAGGACTTAAAAATATGTCCGTGTAATAGCTTGGAGCCACACAATGTCCATGTAATAGCTTAGAGCCACCTGGTTGGGCTGCTGCCCAACCTAATGAGAAAATCTTAAAATGGTACTTTATAAAACGCATAAAATGGTATGCTGCGACAAAACTTACAGTTAGTTCATTTCAAATGCAGTACACAAACAATCTAAAGGTTTTCAGCATTTCGACCGACATCGCTTCCTGGAAAAGGGGTGGTAAACCCACCATGGATCGATAAATCACAGTTTTAACTTTTTTATGAACTACAAAAAGAAAAGTAGACCGTAAAATATTACAAACAAAGTCAAGTCAGTTTGAAATAGGCAACAAAGCATTAATAGCTTATTGTTTGAAGTTATTAGCGCCTCCAATATTTACCCATTTCCTCACAATCACCAGAAAAAATAATTGAAAATATAATTGAAATTCCAGGCAAATTTGAATTTTAATTATGGCCCAACTTTTGAATTTCAATTAGATTAAATTATTTGAATTGAAATTAAAAACGGGTGAATTTTGAATTTTAGCTGCAATTAAATTAATTTTGTACATAACACCTAGAATGAGTTTAGGGGTAAAACTAGTAATCTGTTTACATAACGTTTTGCACACTCAAAATAAATACACATGCAGATATTACAGTGGGCAAATATTATAATTCCGTTTGTATATGTATATGTATATAGCAGTAGGGAGCTGTCAGCATCATGGCATCAACACGCCGGCCGCCCTACTGGTGACAGGCACCCAGCAGCATGGCTAGGAGTGGCTGGCAGTGAAAGAAGGCAACATCCGAGATGACGAATCACGGGGGTCGCGAAATGGACCACGACTCTGATCGCAGGCCGTAAGGCACATCGGACCTGCACATCGGATCGGATCGGAAGTCAAATTGTAGCTGCAAAAGCATGGGTCCATCCAACGTTTTGGATGGTTTCATTAGCTATAGATAACCACTTAGCCAATAGCTTATACCTATAGTAAATGACATAAGTAAACGATGAAAAAGTAAAACACGTCCAACCTGTTTCTTACTCTAATCCGTCCTGTTAGCTGGGTCAGCCAGCCAAATATTCGCATGAACGGCTTATAAATTGAGGATTGATACGGCCTGCAAGGTGGGCCAGATGTAATTGGCAGGTGGAGATGTTTGGTTTGTAAAGCATTACTCATCAGCCGCCAAAATAGCCAATGCTGGATGGCGCATCACTTAGCTTATGTACCGATTTAGCCAGCGCCACGGCCCACTTTGACTGCAAAATATACAAACAGAAATATACAAACCGTTTGTATAATGATGCTGTTTTGTATATGTATAATGTATATTAGCATCCTAGCTTCTTTTGTATATGTATATGTATATGTATATTGGCATCATTTGTATAATTATACAAACTTTGTATATGTATATTTCAATATACAAACCACTGTAGCAGATATATATAATAAACCAGACATGAGCGATGTAAGTCCTATGTATTGTTCTTATTTACATGTGTGCACACCCAATTGATAAACGCCCTGTGAGAGCTACTGTTGTTTATGTATGCACATACATATTTGCATTCCATGAAAATACACATTGTTTTTCAATGTATATGCACACACATCGTAAATTCTGGTAAACATTACATTACCATACACAAACAGTACTCGAAATGTGTATCGTTGTGTGTGTTGATCAGTAAAAACCGATAAAGTATGCAACAGAATTAAAAATTCTGCTTAACTGTGTATTTAACTGCTTGTGCAGGTATGTTGTACAGCGATCATGCAACACAATTTTCAAATGTAATGCAATAATCTCATTTTGCACACACAACGGCTTCAATATTGGGCATAAAATCTGAAGTCTAGGTGGTTCCAAAGCTCGCGTGGTTCAGACCATTGGTGATATTCAAATGGCCTATGGGATCGCATGTTTCGTAGAACCAGTTTATAAATTTTCTAACCGACAACAGTTGCACGCGAGATGTAAATCTTACATAGGTCCAATCTGTTAAGCAGCTCTACACTGGGCATCCAATTGCAATTAATCTGCCATCACTACAGCACATTTTTGAAAAGCATCTTCTCTCCAACGCTGGCATTAAAAAAGAACGTTCAAGCGCAGCCAGCTCAAAATGCAGGAATTAAGACACTAGACTATGAAAAGTGTACACCCGACTAAAACAACATGACCTAAAACACAGAGCGATCAGCACTCAGTAAACACCATAGCCGTCCGACTAAAATGAACTGCTGTAAACAAGAGTAAGTTATCCGTCCTCAATATAGTAAAACAGTACAAACAGAACCATAGCAGAAAGTAGCATAGTTATATAGAACAATACACATGGGTGACGTGGGCCCTGATTTGTTTGGATCAGCTGCAACTCAGCCAAATCATCGTCGTCGTTGGCACCCCGAGAATGGACGTTGTCATCATTGTCGCTGCTGAACGAGGCATCCCAGACAGATTCGTCCTCTGACTCCGAGTCGCTCTCCCACGGGTCCTTCTTCTTGTATCGCTTAGCCGCCGGTTTTCGTTTGGTGCCTGCAGCTACGTACCTGCTATCTCTGCCATACTGCTTAGACTAGTCCAAGAACCAGTTTTGATTGATAACTTATGTATATTCTTCAGGCAGGGATCACTGATCGGTACCGTTGTCATAAGTATGATGTGAGAGAGAGAGAGAGAGAGAGAGAGTGTGTGTGTGTTCGTATATGCGAGAGTCTGCGTACATATGCGAGAGTAAGACTACGTACAGTATTAACTCTGGAAGTACTGTTGAGTTAGGGAGTAGACTAGACCTCATTTTTTATGAAAATCAATATTTCATATTTTCGTCAAAAAAGCTATTTACAGCTATTTTACATTAATAACAATATTATCCGCTGTATAAAAGAAGAATTACTGAGATTGAAAATTCAGCGAAAAGCTTGATGGGTCAGCCCCTCAAGAGAGCCCCCTTTTTATCCGACCATCTTACCTAAGTCTCAGTGAGTAGCCGATCTCAGCTAAGCCAAGTGGTGCAGTCTCAGCAACATGATTAAGCACCACTACTCTACACCACTTTCCATGTCGACCAGAGTTTGACTGAGGTTCCATCCTCCATCAGAGACGCTACATGTAATTGCTCAAAGTTGGAGAGGCCAGCGTCCACTAGCTGTCCACGTACGGGCCGGGGGCTCCCAGACTGAACGGCAGAAAAAAGTGCGCGTCTCAACTAATGAACTGGTTCTCAACAAGTGCCAGAGGCATGTCGTTATTGGTGTCATGGTAACTTGTGGTTCACATAGTTGAAAACAATTCCAAATCAGTTCTACTGTTCCGAAGAGGTTCTGTTCTGCTAGATACCTAAAAACCAGAAAGCTGAGATGTAGAAAATTACGCCCAAGAAGTAAGCTTTCTTCTGTAATACGTATAATTTTATATCGACCTTCAGTATAATTTTGTAAAAGTCCCATGGATGTTAGAATGTAAATCTCAATAATGAAACATTTTGCATGGTTCGAGCAGTAAACCTTTCTGGCTTGCAGAGTTGCACTATGGCCCTGTCGCACAAAATTAGTACTTTCCTTTGGAAGACAGTTTGATGATCTACTGGAGAAGAATTAAATCAAATCGGAACAATTAGTAAACAGGACCACTCGCAGGCAGGCCAGACAGAGAGAATGGATGAGCGGACGGCGCAATTTTATCACGTGGCCTCTGCGTCCCTAAGACATGGTATACGGTAGTGTTTCCGATCAAATTACAATTAAGACGCAATTTCTGAGAGGATTTATTTAGGGTTTGAAAAGGGAGCCTCTCCAAATCGGGTCAGAGTCACATCACCGATTTGCCTCATTTTTATAAATGTGAGTGTATATGACGAAAAAATAAGAACCCCAAAGTATGAGCTCCAGTGGACCCCCCAGAGCACCAGGGCCCCCTCCAAACTAGGTAGGGGTGGTTGGGTTGAAAAAAAGGAAAAAATACCCTAACTTCAAAGCATGATTTTAAGCTCATGCTTGCTCGTAGGATGAACGTTGGCATATAAGCAGATGGAGCAAGACTCGGAGATTTCGAAAATGGTATCTAAACCGCCTTTGGATGCTTCATACCCGAGTTATAGGAAAAGGGCACAGAAATTGGCCTCCCACTAGGGATGCGCTCCGGCCGAAATTTTTGGCCCGGCCCGTTTTCCAAATTTTGCGGCCCGGCCCGGCCCATTTTTAAAAAAGTTGCCAGAATTCACCCCAGGGCTGTTGGGTCGGTTTTTTCCTCGTTTTTTCGTTTTTTTCGAAGAAAAACGAGTTTTATTCCTAGGGGCTCAGAAAAAGTAAATAGGCTCAACAACTGATTAAATTCGCTTCAAATGCTTTGAATTTACGTTAATAGAAGCCTTACAAGCATTTTCCTGGCATAACTTAGCTGTTTTTGGCAAAAAAACACTGGTACCATTTCAGGCAACTTTTATTATTGTATTTTTGTTGTTTTAAAATCAAATTACTACTCTAAAGGGTGAAATTAGTGCATTTCCTAATAAAACTCACACTATTTCGTTGAATTCTGCAATAAAATGCGATTGTTAAAAAATTTGCTCTGTCATCTCGGAAAATAACTTTTGAAAAAAAAAGCATTTAGCAGGCGCACTATTGCCGATTAACACAACGGTTGCTAGACTATATTCAGCGTACATAGTCTTGAATTTGTGCAACCTTTCAAAATTTTCGGGCCACTATGCTAAACTGGTAGGCCCGGCCCGGCCCGTGCGCATCTCTAGACCAGACAGTCAACAAATGAATGCCACAAAGGGAATAGGCAATTGGTTAGGCGAGAGACGGGCCTGTTGGTCACTAAGCTCTGCGAACTCTTGAAATGTAATGCGTAAATGTCTCTCCTAGTCACGTATGTTTCATGTCGGGGCAGATTTGTAGGCATTGTGTCATTATTCTAACTTTTCCACTCGTATTGGGAATGGATGCTTGCAGGCCGAATAAAAACTATAAAAAACCGTTACGACAAAAAATGGTATCCCCGACGGGAGACTGAATTGCCTTCTCAAGCTATCGAAATAATAAGGCAGACTTGGCCATGTCTGGTTCTATTCGGCCACTTCTTGGACCGGCTAAGGCTTGCCTGCAAACATATATTTTCGACTTGTCTATATATAATCTTTATGATGACAAAAATCTCATAATGAGGATCTGGGTCGCTTGCATGAAATAGAATGTTCAACGAGTTTCACTCTCAGAAAAATATGGAAATCTGTGGATCTCATCAAAGATGAACAACGTAAGTGGAGTGACCTAATCGAAGTTCTTGAAGGTCAAGAAGAAAAAGAAAAGGAAGAAGAGCTCTATGAAGAAGAAAATAAGGAAACGGAGATTTCTTTGTCATGTAATTGGGCCTTGACAAAATTGCCCAAATAGAGACCCTTCTCGATGAAGTCCACAGATATCGAAAATTTCTTACAGACAAGTCTGACGCAGAAAAGGCGAGAGCAACAGGTGAATCACGTCCTGTGACACCAGTCAGTGAGTCAAGATTTGTTCCAAACTTTCTCTTATGAGAGTCTTCAAAGATCTTATGAATAACTGATGTTGGTGGCAAATAGTTGCTGAATTTGATCACGATGCGAGCTTTTCCAGAACGTTAGAGACAAAATGTCAAAAATTTTAGCCATGAAAGTTGCACCCACACAGTTTTTAGTGCAAAATTGATCAAGATTTTGACTGAAATTCAGCAAAAACTAGTAAAATTTCTATTTTACTGTTCACCCTGTTCGTCAATTTAATTTAATTTTCACTTTACTATTGGCTCTTAATTTTACTATTCACTATCATTTTACTACTAGTAAAATACCACTAGTATCACTAATTTTTGTTTTACTATACTATAGTAAAATAGCAGTAACTCCTACTATTGTTAAACTAGAAATTAACCCTCACAATACCGTTGAAACGAGTATTTTCAAGGCCAATATTTCGAAATTTCTCTTGGTTTAAATTTCCTCACCTTTTTACTTATGTCAGGGAATTTTGTCATGCAAAAGCCGCACCAACCCTGAAACTGCACAGTTTGAAGCTGCAGTCTACGGCGCCAGACGCTGGAGTGGACTTGTTTGGCGACTGTCTTATCGCTTTCAGAGTTCAAACGTTCCATTTTGGAAAAGTCTACCTCTTTCTCGTTCTCTTTGTATCTGAGCTCAGTGGCATTGCAAATCCAGTTTAGCCACAATAACGCTTGAAAATCAGGAAAGCGCACAAAATATCTTCAGCTAAGGGAAACTGATGTTTTGACAAACGGACAAAGCTGAAAATGGCAGCCATCTAAGTTACTGTTGGCATCATAATTGTGTTAAATTCGGTTGAATTCCTATCACACAGTCGCGGGGCGCGCTGCTAAAGGATCAGACATTGGACACCTTGCATGGGACTACTGTTTCCCAGTTAATTTATGTTCTAATTAACTTGCTATTAACTTGCTTGTGCCTGTCCGGAATTTTATTTACTAGCAGCTATTTACTTGCTAGACACCGCAATTTCAAATTTAATTTGTTAATAACTTGTTATTTGCTAGAAATTTGCTATCTATTTGCTATCAACTTGCTACAAATTTTTCGCTCAACCAAATTATGCCTGCGAGATTTTCCGATTATAAGACCACCATAGTTATTATAAGATCATGGGTTTCAAAAGGGCGTGAAAAGTCACCCATTTGGGCATTTTCCTATTTGTCTTATGAAAGTGGAAAACTCTGGTACCGTTTAAAATCGAAACTATACATTGTATCTCAGCTTCAACAAGCTGAACAAGCAACAGCAGGAAGAGAAGCACCAGCAAGATTTTTCACTAACTTTATCTCTAACATGAACACAATCAGTAGTTTTCTATTTGCCGAATCTACTGTCACCTTAGAGACTGAATTTTGTCCATACTTGGCTATAGCCCTACTAGCTATATGCGCAGCATAACCAACCTTGGGTATACAGTAGATTATGGCCGCACATCTGGTCCCAGGCCAAGTGGGGAAGATAGGGATGATGGATGAATATGTCTGAGGCTTGTAAATTCCTAGTAAATTGATAGCAAATTCCTATCAAATCTCTCACTCCGGCAATCCGAAATAAACTAGCTAGGCTATTTATTTGCTAGGCTGCCCTTTGCCGAAAATTAACTTGCTAGGAATTTGCTATTTGCTACCCGATTTGGCCCAAACATAAATTAACTTGCTATTTGTTATTAACTTGCTGGGAAACAGTACGTGGGACACCCTGTACATGTCAGTATTAGTTAACCGATTTGCGTACGTACATATAATGTCATAGCAGTTGGTTCTCATTCTCACCCATGCCAGTCTAATGCCTCTAGGCTATAGGTCACGGCTGTATGCAGGGGGCCTGCCCACTGTATTATTATTGCCTTGTGTTGGGTGCCACCAGCTCAAGTTTTCATCTTGGCTAGCGAATTTTAGCTCTATAAACGGTGCGCTACTCTACTACCTCTTGTCAACGCTAGTTTAGATGATAGTAGTTAATGATGTTTTTGCTTCAACCTCAGGCTCGGTATGTAATTATTGCAAACGGAGATGTCAAGCTTCAACTGAATTTCATAAACATATCTGTCCTCTGTTAGTATGGTGTTGCCACCAAGATAAACGTAAGAATGAAACTTGTGTACTTACAGAAAACACAAGCGCGTACTCACAAACAAATTGCAGAGCCTGATAAACCAGCACTGCCGAGTCTTCTGGCAGCTGTCAGACTTATTTGGTAATTTTGGTTAAGTGTTGATGTAGTTGCTCCCACCATTTTCTGGATAGGCCGGGCCGTTTTGTTTGGCATTCACATTTGAAACAGAAATGCCAGCGATGGTTGAAAAGTTTGGAACAAATCTTGACTCACTGACTGGTGTCACAGGACGTGATTCACCTGTTGCTCTCGCCTTTTCTGTGTCAGACTTGACGTTAAGAAATTTTCTGGCAACCTGGGGTGAACTCTGGCAACTTGTTTAAAAATGGGCCCGGCCGAACGAGCGCATCCCTAGTGAGAGGCCCGTTTCTGTGCCCCTTTTCCTTCAAAAGTTATAAGCGCTTGACGAAGTGGCGCCAATCATATTTTGGAAAAGTCCTTCGTGTGACCCCCTGGACTAGTCTAAGCGCTTGAGGCTGTGTATGGCAGAGATAGCAGGTACATAGTTGCAGGCACGAACCGTAAAGCGGCGGCGCCGGCAGCTAAGCGAGGGAAGAAAGACCCGTGGGAGACCGATTCGGACGGGTCAGATGACGAATCTGACTGGGGCGGCTCGTTCAGGAGCGACGATGATGACCGTTCTCAGTTAACCGACGATGACGATGATTTCGGTGAGGTTGTCATTTTCACGGGTCTGACAGTCTCCATTCAAACGATCACCCTTCATTCGTTTCTTAAGCTAGGATCCCGACTCGATTTGTGCCCAATATGAGGGTGCAGGACAGCGGTGCACTCGCGACAGCTATTTTATGCTGATTGACCGACAGAGGTGGCAACAAACTGCCACAACCACTGATTTAGATTTGCAAGACATTCACGACTGTCTTGCACCAGGTAAAGCTAGAGTGTTGTAGCATAGACTATTTATCGTTACAGTGCACATTTCAGAACCCACTGCAGAAGCCGATCAAGATGCCACTTGATTGTCCCAATGACAAAATTAGTATAAAGTTATTGTCAATGACTTAATGCAAAATTTGTCACACAGAATGCTCTAAAAACGTATTGTTTTCCACGGGTGGGCCAACATATTATCACTGTGTGGGAGGCTGTTTGACTAATGTAATTTTCTAAATTCAATTAAGTGGTTCGTTGCATTATGTAAACCAATGGTTTTCGATAAACAACTAGTCTAACCGTCCGGCCCATTAGGAAGCAGTCAGCGCAAATAGCTTTCACCTTTACTTAAGAACAAAGCAAAATTCTGTGTGAGGGGATGGAAAATAGTTTAAAATGGAAGTCATCCACAGAAACCGGATTTTGAGCCTAGAGAAGGGCGTCAGTTTAGTTCAATTTCTTCTACTACCTTTATCTGTGTCTACCAATAATCTGCTTCATCACAGCGCTTGCGAGTCTGAAGGTTCGGCTCTCCAGCCAGAATGGCTTCGTCATACTGTTGCTAAGTAAATTTATTTGAAATATAATTAAATAATAATTTGCTTACCACATGCCCAGAGAAATATATTTAAACTAAAATTTACTTGCCAGATCTGAGAGACAGAGTTCAGGACAACTGACTCAAAATAGAAGTACTACTAGCAGCTCCACTACTAACTAACTGGCTCAGAAATCATCAGAAAAATCAAAATTGATTTTTAGCAAAATATGAGTTAAAACGCTTTTGACAACCGAATTTGGCGTTTCCGCTGCTGATATTTAAAACTTTTACACTTGTTCTAGCTCTTCAACGCCAGTTGACAGCTCAAAATTGCGATTTTTAGTCACATTATTCAAAAAAATAGTTTGGGTTTCATGAAGAAAAGCGTTAAATTTGGAATTTACACACATTTCTCAGATTTTTCAGAGTATTGTGTAGCTCTACCTGTAGAACTCTTGTGTATCTAAAACGAAGTTTGCAGTAACTAAGTTCGGTAGCTTCTAGACAATTGTACTAACAAACACTTGTTTAAATAGGCAGCTACACACATGAGAATCGGCGGGTATGCAAGCAAACCACCATCGATTACCAAAGTTGTGTGTGAATCGCCACACAATTGCAACTGACTGGCGAATAAGTAGCACATGCAGATATCATAGGATTAGCATAAAAATTCTAGAATTAATTATCAACATGAGCAAGACTTAAACTAATAAACAAACAATCGGTTTCGTATCTTAAGAAAGGAGAATACAAAATAGTTGAAGGAACTGAAGAATTGTAACTGCAAAATGGGGGGTCAGTCAGCTGACGACGTGACCAAACAAAAAAGGGATGGCCCTACTTGCGCCGTCCTACACTGTATGTACAGAAAACAATAAGAACCTAGCATCTGCTTGAGCAGGAAACAGAACATACTACGTGTGTTTACATAATTATATTACAGCTAGGTTTTTAACGCTTTATGAAAACTGCCAGCTGCAAATGCCTTCACACAATTATCTTAAAAACGTCACACAAAAGTGTTTACATAATCATGTTTCAGTCGGTGATTTAACGCGGTATTACGGTAAGTTTAGCATATTTGGCACTACTGCTAGAGCTACCAGCTCGCAATGCCTTGTAAATGACCTCCCTGTATGTAATCAATGAATTCAATGATTAAACGTGATGTCATTATTAAACAGACACAAAGCAACGCGCATCATTAAATAAGCTTTGAATTTGTTTTCATAATCGTATTCGATCGATCGATATATATGTATTCATAATCACTAAAACAGCGCTTGACAGTTGAATTATTGACAGTCGAAACCAAAATTTTACTAAAAATTTTACTATGCAACCTCTCCAGGTTTTTGTATTGTTGTGGTTGGGGGGGATCCACCTCTTCTGTGAAGTGCGCAACATTATGTTGAGATTTTTCACTTCGTGTCTAGCTCGTTGGCTATGATCTTCTCCACCAGTCAGCTATTGTTGTACAATGGTACATCCGAAAACGAATTTGTCTTGCGTCGTCGTAACTTTAGATAGATGATCTGTTTATACACGTGTCAAGAGAAGGGGACTCTTTGGCAACAGCTGGCCTTCTATTAGACTCAGATTGCCAAAGGGTGAGGTTAGAAGGGTGGGTTGTAGGACGTTTCGTCCCGACTGTTTCGTCCCCTTGCTGTTCGTCCCGGCTGTTTCGTCCCAACCGTTTAGTCCCGGCCATTTTTTAAGCGTGACCGTTTCGTCCCGCTGCTAACTACAGTATACTGCAAAGGCGGCGGCAAAATCAAATGCCAAATGCGCCACAACTTACCAAGAGGTCAAATGCCAGGCACACAGTGGCTTTCGGTGGCCTGAGTTGGGCTTTGTGCCGACGACCAACTCTTTGCGGCAAGAAACTTGCCCCGCCGAGTGGATGAACGCACGACCATCATTGGGCAGAGAGAATGCAGCTATCCCCAGGGATGCCTACCAAATTCAAAGTTTGAATTTGATATGGTATGGTATAGTATAAACTTGGCGATTTGAATTCGATATGGTATGGTATAGTACTAGCTAATTTAGTTTGAATTTGGTTGGTATGATTTTGATCAAGTTGCAGTAAACGGGTTTAGATTGGTTAACCTTATTTTTAAATGTTTTGAAACTAAGACTAAGGATTTTCTTATCAAACTGTACAAAAACTGTACAAAACTTTTGTTTGTCCTAAGTTAGAATATGCTTCAGAGGTCTAGAATCCATATTTATTTAAGGACATTGATCTGATTAAAAGAGTACAGAGATTATTTACTCGCCGAATCCAGGTGAATTTGGTCGTGGTCACCAACCAGTATAAAGTGTGCTAATTTGCCGCGAGCCTTCCGCAACGCTCTTTGTAATACCGATTTTAGTAAATTTTGTCGGAGTAGGGAGTAAGTCGCCGTTTAGCGGCCCGTCCCCACCCCTATCTGTTTGGTCTCAGTCTAGGGCATTTTGTTTTGTTTATTTTTTAATAAAATTACTTTTTAAACTAAACCGAAACCGCCGCTCACTCTTTTATTTTCAGACCCTGCTCACGCCTTCAAAGGGTGAGGCGGCTTAGCGCGTCTCGAATTTGCAATTAAACGACGGTTCCTAATCTGGCTATATTGTTGTTACAATACCAAAATTTCCGTTTGACTATGACTATGACTACCGTCCGTTTGAGTACAATATTGACTACGATATAGTCAGTATATCGTAGTCAAACCGTTTGACTACGCTGGCCACTGGTTTGACTACTTTGACTACTTTTTGAAACAGAGCCAAATTGAGATTTTCAGCGATTTATCATGTTTCAGTTACAAGGCGTCAGCCTGAAATGGGTGCTATGTTATTCCATCAATAAATCATTCACTGTGAAATAAACAGTGGTTGGGCGCTAGTTCATACAGCAGAATTGTTCTTTTCCCTCCAAAATTTTCATTGTAAACCAAAAACAGCATGTTCTGGAAAAACGCTGTAAAATTGAATAAAACGCCCTTTGTGTTTTAAGCCAATTCTTGTTGTTTCTTTAACCAAAAGTGTACATATTCTATTCTACTGTATGTCATACCGCAGTTTTCCGCTTATAAGACCACCATAGTTAGAAGACCGTGGTCTTTAAATAGGTTTTTGTTTCCAGTTATAAGACCATGGTCTTCAAATAGGTGGTCAGAAAACTTGGTTCATAGACACCCATTTTCCAGTTAAAAGACCATGGTCTTAGTTTATTTGACCGATTTTAGCACACAATTAACTGTTTTTAAATTGAACAAAAGCTGTCCATCGTGAGAGAAGAAATGCAGAAGTACATAATATAGATAAAACATGCTTCTGATTTTTGTTTTGAACGCAATACAGTACCTGCTGTACTTCAACACAACTTCTCTTTTTGTAATTTCAAGTAAAGTTTTACAAGTCAAGCGTAAACTGGTCAGGCATGTCTGAAACAGCCATCCAGGTGAAAAACAAATTCAACCGTGGGCCAAAAATCATTTTTTGCAGTGAAATAACATTTTCCAGTTATAAGACCATGGTCTTCAAAAGGGCGCCAAAAAGCGACGCCTAAATTTGGGCATTTTCCAGTTATAAGACCAGGTCTTGTAAGTGGAAAACTCCGGTAATTTTAATCTTTGACCTGTGGAACTTGAATCAAGTAGAGAGTCACTGACTGATGCATCATTGCTGTCAGAATTTTAGAGAAAAAGGTTGTTTGGTGTTCTATAATGCTTAAAAATGCATCAAATTTGTCAAATATTTTGTTGAGAACAGCGGAAAGTGGTAAAATACGCCTGAAAAGCTTGCCTCTTATAAGAAAATGTATAGTCATAGTCAAACGGTTTGACTACCTGGTCTTCGTTTGACTACGTATTTATGGTAGCGAAGGTAGTCAAACTTTGACTTTGACTACCTGTCCTGTCCGTTTGACTTCGATATCACAAAAGTACTAACTATGACTTTGACTTTGACTAGTAGTCATAACAACACTATCTGGCTATGATCTTCTCCACCAGTCAGCTATTGTTGTACAATGGTACGTCCGAAACCGAATTTGTCTTGCATCGTCTCCTAAAATATATGTATTCAACACAGTCGGCTAGACAAACATTGATACAGGTCGATAAGCTATGAAGATCAAATGTTGCCACGGCATCTTACTAATCTTTCTACTCCTAAATGGGACCAAAATTTGAAACACGAATTTCCAACCTACCACTGGAGTTGAGTTGGAATATAAAAATTTGGGTTTTTGCGTAACTTTTGGAGTACTTAAAGAGTCTGCAGTCCAATTTTGCTCGTTTGCTGTTGGGTCGGTTTCCTAGGGGCTCGGAAAGAAAACTAAAATGCGGAAAAAACTCAAGCAAGTTTTTAACTGAAATAGGCACAATAACTGGTTAAATTCGCTTCAAATGCTTTAAATTTACGTTAATAGAAGCCTTGCAAGCGTTTTCCTGGCAAAACTTAGCTGTTTTTGGCAAAAAATACTGGTACCATTTTCAGACAACTTTTATTACTGCATTTTTGTTCTTTTAAAATGAAATTATTGCTCTAAAAGATGAAATTAGTGCATTTCGTAATCAAACTCACGTTTTTTCGTTGAATTCTGCAATAAAAAGCGATTGTTAAAAAATTTTCTGACATCTCGGAAAACAACTTTTGGTAAAAAACCGAAAAAACTGAAAAGAAAACTGGAAAAAGCTGAAAAAAACCGGCTTGAGTTATCTTTGAGCAAATAATGGTTGACTCTTCGGACGGACTTGGTACAGTCTGGTCTTAATATTTGGACGTCTGGTCTTAATATTTGGACGATAAACTTATGACTTATGACTTATGACTTACAGTGTAGCCAAGCTCTGCTTTGGATATGGGACGTCTGGTCTTAATATTTGGGACGTCTGGTCTTAATATTTGGACGATAAACTTATGACTTATGACTTATGACTTACAGTGTAGCCAAGCTCTGCTTTGGATATGGGAAATGCCCCTACTAAAAAACAGGCTGTAGGTATGCAGGGAATACTGTTGTTTGGGTATGGGATTTTCGGGAATCGGTTCGGTATGGGTAGGTATTTTACGGTATACCCAGGAATCGGTTCGGTATGGGTAGGTATTCACAAAAATACGGTATACCGGTATTTATTCGGTATTTCCTGAAAATATTTTGCTAAGTCAAAACACTGAATTTTCCATTTACACGGTCATGAATTTAGTCATTTCTAAGGTCAGGCTACAAAATCCATCAAAACAAACCAATGGAATTTACAGTTTTTAGGAATTTTTGAAATTATTTTTTGTTTTACTGAAACATTTGAAAATTGTTTCCAAATAATTTTGACTAAGAGAATTGCTTCAATTGTACTGTAGTTTTAAGACCTGCTAGTGTACAGTATGGAGATCTAACGAGCAGTGACAAAATGTGGGGCTATTTTGTTGATTGTGAATGTACTGTACATCAAGTACAGGGTGATTCTCATATCCCGCCAGGTTTCGCAAGCTCAGAACTTTTTTATTTGTGCACCGAATCGGCTGATTTTTCAATATGATGTGTGGACATACTTCGCATTTTAATGTTTCAAATTTCAACAAATTCCATGCACTACGTCACTAGTTATGCACTTAAACGTGGTGGTCACTGTTTTCAATCAGTTTCTGCAGCCGCCGGTGGTATTCCACCCTCCACGCTGGTTGGTGGACGCTTTTCCGAGTTTTGTTGGACAGACTGCCCTCTTCGATCAGCCATTCATGCCACCAGCGGATACTTCTTGGAGGCTCGCGTTCTATCCCAATTTTCAGGCGGAACAATCTCAGTGTTTTTGGTCCACTCAAACTGCACAGCACATTTTGCACGTTCCTTCACCGAAAAAGCTATCACAGCTGCTAAAAACGTCAATTTGTGTTGAAAAGTGAATAAAGCGTCAACCCACTATGGTTTTAAGAATCTTTTCAACACTAAAACACCAGCCTAATAGCGCACAAGCCAAATACAGTACATATAGATAAAAAAAAAAATGTCCCATCGCTTTTTCGGCCTTCACTCAAACGTTTCGTTCTCAGTCACTTCTTTACCGATTTGGCTCAAATCTTCAGCAAAAATTAACAACATGGTTGGCTAAATATTCTGCAAGTTTAGTGCCAAAATTCTGACTCATACTGGTTTTATGACCCGAAAACTAGGAATGAGGGTGGTCCACGCAAATTTATATTTATTCGGTAATACAAGGAGTACAGTCCTGAAACTTGCAGGAATAATTGGTGTTGCTATTGGGCATAATATACTATGCGGGCAGCGCTGTAGCTCAAAGGGCACTAAAGTGGAATTTCAAAAACATGAGTGAAAATCCCATAGTTAAGAAATCTGCACCTTCTAGAATCAAAGCACTGAATCTGTTGTTAATCAACACAAATTGTAGCAGGAAGTTCGACAAATAAATGAACCTGATATTTAAGCTCTGTTCCACACCATAGTAACCATCCCTGCAGCGTTTTTTGAAAATTGAAAATCTTTAGAATCGTCATTTTGCCGGTTTTACGAAGAAAAGTCATATTTCGTCATGTTTTTGAAATTCCCCCATTTTAGTGCCCTTTGAGCTACAGGGCTGCCCGCTTAGTATGTTATGCCCAATAGCAACACCAATCATTCTTGCAAGTTTCAGGCCTGTACTCATTGTATTACCGAAAAAAATTAAATTTGCGTGGACCACCCTCATTCCTAGTTTTCGGGTCATAAAACCAGTATGAGTCGGAATTTTGGCACCACACTTGCAGAATATTTAGCCAACCATGTTCTTAATTTTTGCTGAAAATTTGAGCCAAATCGGTAAAGAAGTGACTGAGAACGAAACGTTTGAGTGAAGGCCGAAAAAGCGATGAGACATTTTTTTTAATCTATACTGTATATTTAGGGCCAATGTTGGAAATTTCAGTCTGCGGTAGAATTGCCCGTTTTCAGGCATTTCGTAATGAAATAAGCTGAAATTTGAACCAATAAAATGCGAAGCATATCCACGTATCATACCCAAAAATCAGCCGATTCGGTCTACAAACAAAAAAGTTCTGAGCTTGCGAAACCCGGCCGGATATGTTAATCACCCTGTACATGTTGATTATTAAGGAGCAGTGTTAAGTTAAGCCAAAAGTAGCCCAACGCTTTCTTATGACAAAGCAAGTTTGGGACGGGGAGTAGGGTCAGAGAACAAAAAATCCTTCAAATTCGATATTTTGGATGGATATCGTGATAGAATGTGTTTCTGCATGCCCCAAAAATGCAAAATTACTAAGAAAACAATGTGATCATAGGGAATTTTCGATAAAAAATGCACTAAGCTGGACAAAAAAATACCGATTCCCAAATACCTGGGTATTCCAAAAATAATCGGTATACCCGGTATGGGTATATATTAAGATACCTGGAATCGGTAGGTATTTATTGGGTAGGTATTCCCAAAAATACCCATTTTTCGGTATGGGTTCGGTATACCCAATCAACAGTAGCAGGGAACCATGGTAGAAGATCTTTCACTTTCTGGCTATACTAATCTACTGTAGCATCACAGGTTTGATTGAAGTGGAGACTTGGGTTTAACGAAACAGGTGTTATATCAGTTACTTTGATATACAGTGGATCAGGTTTACCTGTACCTGTACCTGATTATCATCAGGTAGATTTGCAATACCCAGTGACACCTACCTGATACCTGATCGGGTACTTTCGAACTGTACCTACCTGATTTTGGGTATTTTTGGCCTGAAACAGGTACAGGTATCAGGTAGTGTTGTTATGACTATAGTCAAAGTCAAAGTCATAGTTAATACTTTTTGTGATATCGCAGTCAAACGGGCAGGTAGTCAAAGTCAAAGTTTGACTACCTTGGTTACCATAAGTACGTAGTCAAACGAAGACGAGGTAGTCAAACCGTTTGACTATTACTACATTTTCTTATAAGCAGCGGCTTTTCAAGCATATTTTCCACATTTTTACGGTTCGCAACTAAGTATTTTATAAATTCGTTTCATTTTTAGCTCTTTAGAAGACAAACAACCCCTTTCTTTAAAACTGTGAGCTGATAACAGGTGTCAGAATACATGTAAGAGGGGGTCTGCCCCCACCCGAGTTAGGCCAGTCCCCTTGGATGCGGACCCCCTCCCGAGACGATTTTCCCGAGCCCCCTCCGATTTTTCTGGCAGATAATTTTTTGAGCAAATTTTAGCGATTTTTTACGATTTCAGACACAAAAAATGGTAAAATCGCCTGCAAAACAGAATTCTTTAGCTGTATCTCAGCCCAAATTTGCGATTTTTGGCGATTTTTAGCCAAACATCCCCCCGCCGGCACCAGACCCCCACAACCCCCACCCCCCTTCGGCGGATGACCTGTTACATGTACTGTATGGGTTGTCAGTCAGCAAATCTCTGCTTGATGCAAGGCAAATTAAACAGTTTGGTCAGGGTGAAAGAAAATTATGTCATATAGTACAATACCTCTCTTATGGAGCAAAGAAGAACAAGAGATAAATCAAAAACTACTTTGATTTTACACCAAAGTAAACCGGGTATTTGCCTATTTTTGCGCTGTCTTTCCGAAAGATGCTTTTTACATTGAAATTTTTGAAAATTAAACAATTCTGGGTTAATTTTTAGCAATTAACTATACTGTTTATTTTTTGCCATGTCTCAAAAAGTAGTCAAAGTAGTCAAACCGGTGGCCATGGTAGTCAAATGGTTTGACTACAATATAGTCAAATTTGACTACCCTGGTATTGTACTCAAACGAGTGGTAGTCATAGTCATAGTCAAACGGAAATTTTGGTATTGTAACAACACTAGTATCAGGTACCTTTTCGTTTTCAAAAATAGCATCAACAGACTAATCAAAAAGCGTTTAGACAGCTAACTCTTCAAATTTTTTCGTCCTCATTTTGCAGTAGTACTCCAGGCCACTTCTGACTCCTAAAAACTGCTAATTCCTGTTAAATTTACACTCAGAATGCTTTAAAAAACCGAAGCGGTTAACTATCGAAAATTTTAAGCAGAAGAAATACAAAACAATGCAGAAACAATGGGGAAGTAATGGCAAATGTTACGCACTGTAACATTTTTCTCATCTTAGGCAAAACAATGAGTATTGTTACGATGCGTATTTCAAACCAAACTGCTTTGGGCTACAATATAGAGAGAAATTGAGAGAAATCTCAGAAAAAAGCTATTAGTGTGTGGTGCACTAGGTCGGTGCAGTGCAGAAGCATCAATGTGAGTGTGGCGGAGCTGAGGTTCAGAACTTTCTACATCACTCCAGCAATCAGTATCCACTGCCACCATCATAAGCAACCACCACCAGACAAACTATCAAGTACAATTTCTGAGGAGCTTTAGTACCGGGCAGTACGTATTAGAAATCATGTCAAAAGTTCTGGTCTTTCCGTTTATTATCGCAAGCAAAATGCCTCGCTTGAAGTAGGAGAAATACAGGCTAAAACTCTATAAGGCTAAAGTCTTCTGCTGGCAGTTTTAGAGTTTGAAAGTGTAAAAAAAGCCAGCCACTTGGATCAATAATTACTGCCCAGAAAAATCACAAGCTGAAAAAGCTTTTTTGTGGGAAGTTTCATAAATAGGTCTCTAAAATTCTACTAGAATGTTACTACAGTTAAGAATGCGTTGTTGTGTTCAGAGCAAGGTTTGCAGGTGTGAATCGAGTGCTTGGTGGACTGAGACTTTTCAATTTTTCTGCCATATATTACAGCCAGGCACTTACCGCCGTTTATGGTACCGACACCATATAAGGTGCCGGTACCATATATAGTACCGGTACCGTAGGTAGTGGTACCATATATGGTACCGTCACCATATATGGTACCGGTACCATATATGGTACCCCCACCTTCGGGGCATGTGGTGGTACCATATATGGTACCGGTACCATATAAGGTGGGGGTACCGGCACCATATATGGTACCACTCCGTTCAGATTTCGTACCATATATGGTAGTGGTACCTGTCGTGTGAGTGCGTACGTATTGTAGTTGTGCTAGCACGTTTCAGGTGTGATTGGGTATTCGGATGCAGTGGTGATTCACCTTGGCTGTCACCCCTGCGTTGTAATAGACCTTAGCCGTAACTGGCAGGTCGGCCGACTGCGCTGCCCTGTCAGATTAGTTAGTCTGTGCGTTAGTGTCTGCCGTGCCTACTATTACCCCGTTACTTTATTAGATAAAAACCCGGCCGGTCTTGCCGTCTTCGCCACACTACTCCGGGCACCGTGCATTGCCGATCCACAACCACGCGCCTACAACCACAAAGCCACCAATGTGTCACTGGCGACGCCAAGTGTTCAATTCAGTTGTGGACTCGTGCATTTCACTGCCACCACTACAAGGTCGAGTGTTGGTAGCTCGACCGGACGGCAACGCCACTAAGACGACCACCGCCACCGCCGCCAAAGGTGCTAATAGGTTGAGCGTTGCTAACTCTCCTGAAGATAGCACACGATACGATCGTCGTCATCAGTGCTAATAGGTCGAGCGTTGGTAACTCACCTGAAGATAGCACTACAGTGGGAAAATATCGAAATTTTTAAAACATATTAATATAACTATACATATATGTTTTTCGCCAATCAAACATATAAATAACACATATAGTTATATGTTTCTGAAAATTGAATATGCACATATTTGTGTAAAAGTCGCTTATTCACGTATATTTTGTCTTAATTTTCGATAATTCAAACTTGAGTTTCTGAATTTCCTGTTTAAAACGGTTTGCAACAATTTAGATAGCATACTCAGATTCAATAGTTAAAGTGAAAGTCAGATTTTGGAAAAGTTTACTGTCAAACAGCAACCAAAAGTCTTGAAATCATGAATTCCTATAGCAAAATTATGTATATGTTTCCAGAAACATATTGGCCTCAAAACATATAAATACAAAACATATTTGACATGGAAACATATTGAGAAACATAAACATATATGTTTTCCCAAAAACAAACATATTTATGTTTTAAAACATATACATAAAACATATATGTTTCCCACAGTAGATAGCACACGATCATCGCTACAAAGAAGACCGCCGGCTCCAAAGTACTTTTTAGTACGGTTCTTTTTCAACTTTTGGTGTTGCATTCGCGTACGTGGGAAGACTTTGACTGGGACGCCAATCAAGCCGACCCTGCACCGTGTTTCAAACGGCGCTGCTACCGGGACGCCGATAGTCATCGCCACAGACGAAACAGCTGCCGCGCCGCAATCATTTGGTTGATTGCTGAAGCAACGCCGACTCTCCAACCAAGTGGTAATTCCGTTAGTGGGTGTACTACAGGCAAGCGACACTACCAGAACCAATGGCTAACGCAGCTCCACTCCAGCCTGCCCGCCGTCCATGGTCTGTGCCAGACGTGCCTCCATTCTGGCCGTTGGGAAGCCATGAGCCGTCTAGGACCTGGGACGACTTTACCTCAGAGCTGGACCTCTGGGTTGAGCAGCAAGAGATGAAGGCTGGGGAAACGATGACAGACCATGAGAAGAACACTACCATCACCAGCCATCTCGGGCCCGAAGCGTTTAGAAGGGTCAGAGCCAGCACACAAGTGGACAGGGCTACTACTCCACACCAGCAGTACAGAGAGGTATTGTCACGCCTGTTTCAGGTCAGAAAGTCAACAGTGCGTGCCTACCTGGAATTCACTTCCATCAAACACCTCTCTGGTGAGACCAGTACTGAGCTCATGTGTAGACTCAGAAAAGCAGCCCAAGATTGTGCCCTGGCCAACAAGGACCTGGACTACTTCATCGCTCTACAGTTAGTTTGTGCTATTGGTAGTACACATAAACCTGTTCAGGAGCAACTCCTAACACGCGCCGCGCTAAACCTAGAGGAGTTCTTCAATGCCTTCCAAGCCGCTGAGGTTGCCAAGGCAGATCAAACAGCCATTGATGATGCAACAACAATGCCTACTGTGAGTCAAGCAGTAGCTGCTACCTACAAGAGGAAGCCAGACTCGGTCTCAAGGAAGAAATGGGGACAGAGACCACGCCCTCAGCAACAGCAGTCAAGCAGTCAGCAATCAAAGCCGGGTGCAAGATGTGGCAATTGTGGTCGCGAGAGACACAGAAACCGTGACAGTTGCCCAGCCCGCAATCAGACATGCCGTTTCTGCCACAACGTGGGACACTTTGAGGCTGTTTGCAGAAAGAAAGCCAGCTATGGAGCTGGTGCAAGCAAGGTCGTTCGTTCAGTGTCCATTGGGGCTGTACAACGCGCATTCCAGCTGACAGTGCAAGTGAAGCCAACTGATCAGCCGATGCAGTATATCACCTGTGCTGTGGATAGTCAGGCTGATATCTCTGGACTACCGGAACCGCTCATCCAGAGGCTGTTTCCTGGATTGAAGACAACTGCCACTGACTGCCGTTTGCGTAACTTCGACAGCTCCCAAGTGGAGACAAGCTGGAGGTGGGCAGCAGACTCCCCCTCAATTGCCACCTCAGCAACAGGCTCAGTTAGCCACGCCGTTCTACACGCCGCCCCAACAACGTTACAACCTGAGAGACCGGCAGCAGATCAAGAAACCCCAACGATTGACCTACGATTTGTGATACGTTGTTGTGAAGACTTATGTTATTCTATCTTTCTGCCGGCACACCGCCTCTTTCTTAAAGGAGGGGGGTGGTGTCGTGTGAGTGCGTACGTATTGTAGTTGTGCTAGCACGATTCAGGTGTGATTGGGTATTCGCATGCAGTGGTGATTCACCTTGGCTGTCACCCCTGCGTTGTAATAGACCTTAGCCGTAACTGGCAGGTCGGCCGACTGCGCTGCCCTGTCAGATTAGTTAGTCTGTCCGTTAGTGTCTGCCGTGCCTACTATTACCCCGTTACTTTATTGTTAGATAAAAACCCGGCCGGTCTTGCCGTCTTCGCCACACTACTCCGGGCACCGTGCATTGCCGATCCACAACCACGCGCCTACAACCACAAAGCCACCAATGTGTCAGTACCATATATGGTACCGTCTAGTGTTTCCGAGTAAATTTATTTTTTAATTAAATAACTATTAAATTGCTTGCTCACCCTTCAAATGAAAATAACTTGCTATTAATTTGCTTGGTACCCAAATTCTGAAATTTAATTTGATACAAATTTGTTATTTGATATGAATTAAATATAAATTTGCTAAAATCAATACTTAATTCCTGAGGAAATTTTATATCAAATTTCTAGGCCAATTTTACGAAATTTAATATAATTTTAATTAGTCTGACAGTCATCGTGAGAAATTTAATTTGTTATTAAATTGCTATTTATTTGCTGATTTTGGCCAAAACAATTTAATTTTGTTATTTAATTTTAATTTGATCGGAAACACTAGTACCGTCACCATATATGGTACCGGCACCCATGGCCATGAGTAGGGGTACCATATATGGTACCACCACAGTCGCCGAACGTGGGGGCACCATATATGGTACCGGTACCATATATGGTGCCGGTACCATATATGGTGCCGGTACCACTACCCTCGGTACCGGTACCATATATGGTACCGGCACCTTATATGGTGTCGGTACCATAAACGGCGTTAAGTGCCTGACTGTATTAGAACAATTAATCAATTCGAAAGCAATTAATTCCAAATGTTCCGGCAGCACTGCATGTTTATGATGTGTTGGAAGGAAGGAAGGAGAACAATAGGTTTCAGTTGCATGGGCGGCAAAAGTAAACATCCAGTGAAGACCAACAACAACAAGTGTCCATTCTCAGCCCCCCGAGACGTTCCAAGACTCAGTGAAGAACGGGCCGTCAACCACTTCGACTTAGTCAAAGCGCTTTCCAGTAACCCTAGTGATACAAAAATGAAAAATGTGCTGCTTATCAAAAGCATTTTGTCGTTTTGTAAGGTAAAAATTTGTTAGAATTTGAAGAAAGCCCAAGGTATGTAGTGTTGACAATCGGAAATCAAACCTACGATGTTACAGTAGACTTGTCTGTTCAGCCTGGCGAAGCAATAGCTATTGTTGCGCCGTAACAGCCATAGTTGCTTTGTAGCGGAACAACGGTGATTGTTATGTGCATAACAGCTCGCAATGCAGAGTCATTGTGACGCTTTTTTGTTCCTCTTATTCTCAATGTTACGCACGCATCAATGGTCATTGTTGATGCGTAACACACTCAAATTGCTACGCAACATTGAGCAACCCTCAGAACTGTTTTCCCTGTGAGACCACAGGGCGCAAACTACAAACTTTTGCAAAAATTTTAGCCTGTATTTTCGCAGTTTCCGGATATACATGTGGAAAACTCTGATATGTGCTGCGCATTTTACTTTTAATGTTAAAACATGCGCTGCAGTGGCCGTTTCAGTTATCTTTATTGCGTTAGATCGGTTGTGTTTACTTAGCCGGGACCATCGCGCAAGGGATGAAGATAATTACAACTTTTGAGACGAGGCACTGTACTGAGACATTGCTGGTAGAGCAGCATTCTGATTGTGGTGGATGGCTACAACTACTGTTGGAAAGTCCGGGCTTTTGAAAACAGGTTCAGGTTCAGGTCAAGTCCAAGCGCAAAATTTCAGGTTCAAGTCCAGGTTCAAGTCCGGTTTAAAAAAGACCTGGACAATAGGTTCAGGTTCAAGTCCTTTTCAAGCGTGAATTTTTACGTAAAAATTTTCATTTCTGAAGTGTGCTTGCTGAAACAACAAGCCGTTTTCGAGTTAATCTATTTTTAAAAAGATTTAAAAATTTCATTTCGCCATAAAACAATTTTAAAATCATAATTTTTTAAATTGACATTTACAAAGCAAGAGCAAACCCTAAACTTATTAATAAAAGCAAAAAACCGCAACCGAATCGGTTAGAAATCACGTCACAGTTTTTACAATGTAAAAACCGAAAACAGGCACGCGCTTCATAAGGCGTTTGGAGCCCAAATCCTAAGCCTGAGCTGGAACAGAAGCCTATAAGCTTAAAACCAAGCTTGTAAAGTCAGGGCGGTTGGCGGGCGGGGGGGGACACAACTGTTCCCCGTCTAGTGGGGGTTTGTTTCCTACTGCGCCGCGAAATGATACTGTAACAACAATGCATGAATTTCAGCAAAGTTGTACGTCACGCATGTCACAAACAACGGACGGCGCAAATTTAAATGGCATAAAATAACAAGCAAACATGCAAATGCACAGACTGCAATATAAATTCAGCAGGTATACAGGAAAGATCAGTTATTGAAGTAGGGAATTCTGACATTAGAAAGATACTGTTTTGAACCTGAAAATCAAGTCCATGTTTAAGATTCAGGTTCAAGTCCGGCTCAAATAATATAGGTTCAGGTTCAGGTTCAAGTCCTCCAATTTCAGGTTAAAGACTTATTAATAAGTCAAGGTTCAGGTCGGACTTGCCAACAGTAGCTACAACGAATATGACAAAAAGGGTAGATTGGTTCAAAGTTTCGCAAAACCTAATCAACTAGCATTTTCTGTTCATGGTTTGGTGAACATTGCTTTTTAGTTTTTTTTGTGAGCCACGATTTTGGCCGCGCGTTGGCTCAGTGGGTAGCTCGCTGCCTCTGAGTCACGGCGGCCCCTGCATCCCTAGCGGTTGTAATGGTTCATCCTCTCGGCGCGGCAAGTTTCTTGCTGCAAAGAGTTGGTCCTCGGCATAAAGCTCCACCCAGGCCACCGAAAACTGGTTACAGCGAGTAGGTAAAATGGGAACCAACTGGATCTGCCATTGCACCGAAGCCGCTCCTATAGCATGCCGCGTTGGAGGGAAGATCAACGAGGTCAGGAGCCGTCTGGCAACCAGCAATAAGGCCAATACCGGTTCAGTGCATACGCCGGGCGGCGGTTGGGAGCCGTCGGCACCATGACGTCACCGATTTACGATTTACTCTTTTGTTACCACTTGGGCAACGGGCCCACAAATCGCCAGACATTGACATATTATGCGGCCCTAAAACACACTTCTCTACTCATCTAGACTATGCCAAATGAACTGAATCAAATTAATGAAACATTAACAATTGGAGGCTTTGGTCTTTGCACTCCGAATACAAAGCGTGCGGTAGTCTACAAAAATATTATTTTCGCCATTCTCACGTCGTAGCCGCAATTCCTTCCGCAAGTCAAAAGCTTTCTTGGCTTGCCATGGCGTCAGATCACAACCAATGTAGACAGACACCACGCCAGGCACTCTCTTAGTACCTGGCGCGCCCAACAGTATGGCCAGAGTGGCTTGGCAGTGAAAAAAGGGCAAATGTCCGAGATAACGAACTACGGGGGTCGCGCAATGGACCGCAGAGGTCTGAGCGTAGGGCCGTAAGGCCCCCTCACATCGGATCGGATCGGATCGGAGCCACGATTTGTTTCTGTTAGCAGAGGCCTATCTGTCTGTTGGCGAACACTAAACTGTCAACTTCACTTTTAGCGTTTCTGCGGTAAAACAGCAACATAGATAACGGAGCAATCAAAATGACAAGTAGTTCGCTAGATGTCTTCATTCCAAGGGCACTTTCCAGCTAAGGATACTGATTATGATAGCTAACAGAATCTGCTCTTTATTACAGTTTACTACGTCTCCTAAAACTATTTTACGTAATGTGTATAAATTTTGCAACAATATGATAAAACTGTATTTGACGAAAATGTCTATATCTGACTGAAAGATTAATGTTTGTACAGCAAGTTTGTTTACATAATATTTACACACACAGAAAAACCGGTATATTTATAGGTAACACAAACAATCAAACCCCAATCGAATAGTAT